>JADBJO010009941.1:0-25000 GCA_016801955.1 Conus betulinus
GTTGATGATGATCTATTGATTTTTGGTGGTTTCAATTGTTCACTCAGCAGTGACCTGGACATAGTATCAGGAAATCCACACAACAAATCTGAAACTGATGCCTGTAAACTGACAATAGATACGTTAGAATTAACTGATGTATGGAGACTGTATCATCCAAATGAAAAAGAGGCAACCTGGATGCGGTCAAATCCATACATTGCACGTCGGCTAGACTATTGCTTTGTCTCTGAGAAACGTTTTGAGGTTTTGTACTTCTTGTGAACACTTTACACTTCCTTACTCCGACCATAAATCTGTTGTTCTAGATCTTAATGAGAATACTTTTGTACGAGGTCCCGGGTATTGGAGGTTTAATAATAGTCACTTAAAAACATGTTTTTGTGCAAAACATGAACGAGATTTTAGACTTTTTTTTTTTTTTTTTTTTTAGAAAACAGGGACATGAACAACGAAGAGAAGTGGGAGTTGTTGTAAAGTGGAAATACGGGAATTTTTTTTTTTATTGAATTTTGAAAAAAAATATGTCAGAAAAGAAGCGAATCATTGAAACTTGGAACTCACTTGAAAGATTTAGAGAAGCAACTTGTAGATAATCCCGACAATGAAATCATTCTTGAGGATTATATGAAAACCAAACAAAAACTAAAAATATGCAAATTCATAAAACTAAAGGCGCTCAGGTTGAGCAAGAATCAGATGGATCGAGGAAGGAGAGAAGAATTCTAAATACTTTTGCAGCCTGGAAAAGGCGCGAAGTAGAAATAAGATTATTACAAAGTTGTGCAAAGAATCGGGGGAAATTCTCACAGATCAAAAGAAATTCTACATGAACAAGCCTCTTTTTATAAAGTTGTACAGTCAGATGACAGAAGTGGATGATGTATAACGCGCAGCTGATACATTCATGGAAACGAACCACTAAAACGTTTAAATGAAAATGAAGCCACAGTATGCGAAGGCATGGTTACGCTTAGTGAAACAACTTCTGCTCTTAAAAATTTGAAAAATGGTTGGGCTCCAGGAAGCGATGGTCTGGCAGTAGAATTTTTAAATTCTTTTGGAGTAGGATTGGTAGTACTGTGACTAACTCCTTCATTGAATGATTTGATAAAGGAAAACTCTCTCTTTTACTCAAAGACAAGGCATTATAACTCTGATACATAAGGGGAAAGATTTAGAAAGAGATAAACTTAGTAACTGGAGACCAATAACCTTGACAAATGCCGACTACAAAGTCTTGGCAAAGGTTCTGGCAGAAAGATTAAGCAAATAATACATAAATTAATAAATGAGGATCAAGTAGGATACATAAAAGGAAGAAATATAGCAACTGTTTTACGAACCATTGATGATTTGATTCATTATCTGAATAAAAGTGGTAAAGCTGGGTACTTACTGGCCTTGGACTACTCAAAAGCATTTGATTCCATTTCAAAACGTATCTTTTGCATGTATTTAAAATGTTTGGGTTTGGAACGGATTTCCAGAAATGGATACAGGTTTTGACCAACAGGAGCCAAAGCAGTGTCAACCATGGTGGATGATTATCTGAACCATTTGATGTCGAATGTGGTATTAGGCAGGGCTGTCATTTTCACCTTTAGCGTTTGTATTAGCAGTAGAACTACTGGCTATTAAAGTAAGAAACAGTAACATAACTGGCATTAGGGTGCCAAATAATGATTACGAACGAAGCCAGGTTATAAAAATAAAACAACTGGCAGACGACACAACATTAATTTTGAATACAAAACAAGACATGTTGCTATCCTTTGATATTGTAAAAACATTTGAAACTTTTTTCAGGACTAAAACTTAACATGAACAAAACTAAGGTTTTAAGAATGGGCCGACAACCTTATGAACAGAATCTTCCATTTTATATCGGTCGATGGAATTACACTTCCAGGAATTTATTTTCGAAATGACACCATGGCAAAAAACATCGAAGAGAATTGGAAACGGAGAATTGAATATATACAAAAACTAATAAAGGACTGGAGCAGAAGAGATCTTAGCATTCAAGGTAAAATTGTAGTGATAAAGACTTTTATAGTGAGACAGCTTGTTTTCGTTATGCAAGCTATTGGTATTCCGAAAATATATTGAATGAAATCAACACAATTTTTATACAAATTCATTTGACAAAGAAAACACAGCAACCGAAGAGCATTTGAAAAAGTAAAAAGACAAATAATGGAGTCTGGATATAAATATGGTGGTGTAAACATGTTAAATATAAAAGAACTTCAAACGCTCATTTATTTACAATGGGCGGGAAAATTATTCGCCTCAACAGAAGAAAACTGGTCTAAAATTCCCAAGTGGCACTTGAATAAAATATTAACCATAATGGCATATTTCAAATTAATAGTAGGGCAAAGCAGCAGATAGAGATGTAACGAATTCTGGAAAAACGTGCTAACCGTATACTTGGACAACAAAAAGAGATCACGTTAAAAGAAATATCTTGCTGTAACTTTCTGTCCCAACCATTATTTTTCAATAATTTGATAAAGTATAAAGATAAAACATTATATTTCAAAAGATGGAAAGAAAAGGGATTAGAGTAGGTAAGAGATGTAGTGCACGCAACCGAAGGCAGACTGCTCCATGTTGAAGAAATAGAGACTATTCTAGGGTACAAAAGTGGTGAGACAATCTTCGAATACAACGCGTTAAAAAATGCTTTGCCAGCAACCTGGTTGCAATGGATACAGAGCAACAGAAACTCTGGGAATGACATTGGTTCTGTTGAATGTGATGCGGTTTTATTTAATACCAAACCCAAAACATAAAACAAATACTTGACAAAAGGAAACAAACAAATGTAACACCACGGTGCAAGGACTTTTGGCACAGAAAATTGAACTTTGAAATAGACGAAAGTATTTGGATTTCACCAAGGTTAGCTTCAAAGGAAGTCAGACTACGAGAACTTCAATGGAAAATCATCCATAATTTATATCCTACAAATACAATTTTACACAAAATGAAGGCAACAGAAACAAGTAAATGCGACAACTGTCCTAACGAAATTGATTTTATTGAACACTTCTTTTTCTATTGCCCTCCTATAAATAAGCTTTGGAAGAGTGTGGAAACGCTTATCTCATATGAAGTTGGCATGTTGATAAAACTCTCTTTGATTGACGTTCTGTTTGTTTGGTGTTCAGTCAGACCAGATGAGTAGATATACCCGTTCAAAAATAAATCACATTATATTAATTGCTAAAATGTCAATTAGTATTGCTCGAAAAAACAAAAAAGTATCCACAATACAAATAATCTTTGAACAAAACATACAATTCAGAAGGAAATATATTACTGGGTCCATCGCATAATGCTCAATTCATCTTTCTAGCACGGTGTTTAATCATTGGTTCTGTAATTGCAGAAAACAATGTCAATTTTCATTCACAAAGAGCACACTCACATCCACTCCGACATGTGCGTGGCGCGCGCGCGCGCGCGCGCGCGCGCACACACACACACACACACACACACACACACACACACACACACACCACACACACATATTTATACTTATCATCTCGCTTCTTGGCTTTCCTCATGTCTCCCTTGTAGACTTCTTTTTCTCTATAGGGGTAGCATCTTTGGGGAATTGTCCAATTTCCGAGATTACGAGTGATCATCGTCTGTGTCTCCTGTATGCTTATATCTTCTTTCCTAGTGTCGTCCTTGCATTAGTTTTCGTCGTTTTTCGTCAAGGATGATAACCGTATATGTTGAGAAGCTCAGTTTGACTGCGATGGGTGTCGTAACTTAATCTTTTTTTTTTTTTTTTTTTTTTTTTTTTTTTTTACAAATGTACATACGTAAATTTAAGACACGGATCTGGATGGTAGGAAAGTGCTGACAAAGAAGAAGAAGGAAAGGAGGAGAGAAAAGAAAGGAGAGGACAAAAAAAGGGAAAAAGGGGGGCAGGATGCCCTTATCGGAGAAAAGCTAAGTGGTGAGCGGGTTTTAACACTTTTTTACATACATATCAACGATGCCCACCTCTGTCTGCCTGTCTGTCTATTTGTCTGTCTGTCCTCTCTCTCTCTCTCTCTCTCTCTCTCTCTCTCTCTCTCTCTCTCTCTCTCTCTCTCTTCTTTCTCTCTCTCACCTGGAAAAACTGTGAGAAAAGAAAATGATGAAGTTTTTTGTTTCATTTATGTTGTTCTATTTATATAAGCAGCACATTATTCGAGTGAGAGTGTCATTACACCACACATTAGAACATTAACAAACCCAGACACTTTGTATCAAGCGCCAAAACACTAAAATCAGCAAAATGTGTCCATTTATGAGAAAACATACAGACAATGCATGGTGTGTAAGGGACTGATTGGAGAAGGAAAAAAAAAGAGGGGAAAAAATAGTAGTGGAATTGTTTTTTTGTTTTTTTTCCGCTTTTTTTTTTTTTTTTTTTTTTTTTTTAGGCAGATGAAGAGGACAGTGTGAAGCACCAAAAAATGAAGAGGTGGATTTCGGCCTTACGGGAAAAAAAACAAAAAACAAAAAAAAAACAGCACTACAGCAGGTGGAATCTCTGTGTTTTCAACTTAGCCAAGCCTGAAATTGGAGGTGGCAAAGTCTACAGGTGCATTCACCCAAAACGTCTGCAAGATTTTCACCGATTGGATGATGTGGAGATCAGGGAGGGTGATCTCGAGGTGGTCCACAGTTGGCAGAAGAAGTCCAGGTACTTCCAGGCCTTGACCAACCATTGTCCATTTCAACTCCCATTAAAAAAAAATGGACGAAGTTTCTTTCAAAATGCCAAATACTGAAGGTAACACGCCAGCGACTTTCTGTCTCTGAACGGCTTGACTGCAGCTAGCTAGGAACAGTTAAAGCAATACTCGGCCACATTAAACGCTTGAATTTTTAACACTACAGCTATTGCAAAATTAGAAAATGGACGCGGTCTTCGACTGCAGATTGGCTGCGATTTAGATGCAGTGTTGCAGAATGAATAGTAAGAAAAATTTTTCATATCCTTTTCATTGTTGTTGTGTTTCTTGGGGATGGTGTTCATTCAATAATTACCTTCAAGACCAGGGTTGTATTGTTTGTTCCTCATTCCCTCTCCACCACCCACATCTAGTTTCCTTCACCCCTCCCTACTCCCTGCACGTGGTTCGGGAATGATCTTGATTAGAGGACAAGACAATGATATATAGATAAGGACCTTCCTGGTGTGCATGGTACGTGTTACGGGTTTACATATTTTTGACGTTGACGTGGATGGGGGTTGAGGGGTAATTGCCTCTCTTTCTCCAACCTCTTCCGTTTTATACAGGGAAGTGATAAGGAGATACCGTTTGTCTTACCCCCACCTGTCACTCTGTCCGTTGTGCCTCTTTCATTCTTTAAACGAAGGTGAGGGAGGAATATCCTTTTACCTTTTCAGCATCGTCGTAAATGTGGTGTGAGGAGAATGTCTTTTGTCCCTCATGTCTCCCTGTTCCATCATCTCCTTCATGAGGGCTATGGGAAGATGTGTTTCTGTCCCCTCCTGTCGATCTGCCTTTTGCCGCTTCTCAACATCATGTTTGTTTGTCTAGAGGCCTTCTTTCTTCTCTGGGTTGTTTGAATTTACAGGCAACAGACTGACTATAGTGTAAAGAAATGTTTGTGGTCAAATCTGTTCATGAAGAACAAACCTGTTGGGGAGGGGGAGGGAGTAAGATTGATTTCCCTACCAGTTTGTGGCTCCTCTGGAAATGGGGGATTAATGAATGTACCTCAAAGAGATCTTTGCTTCTTTGAGATCTAAAACAGGAGGAAGAGTGGTCTGGTTTTTTTTTTTTGTTTTTTTTTCTTCTCTTTCTTGAATTGGTATTTTCTGCTTACACGTTATGCTCAAACTACATACACATTAGGCCTATATGCCCTGCATTGTGTTTATATTCTCATATTTAGCTTTTTTTTTCTTTTGTGTGATGTTGGTGTGCTGGGGTTGATGAATATTTTTTTTCTAGCATTATTTGCTTCCCACTTTCATGAATCTTTGAAAAAAAGGTACTACATCTGCCAAACATGAACAAACAAATGATAAGACTTGTGATTCCTTTGTTCGTATTAGCGGATACATTGCTTATTTTTCTTTTAAATGTTATTCTCCACCTGCGGTCGCCTCACTTTGCAACTTACTTACCTTTAATGGTTAGGCTTCTTCATCTTCTATTTCTACTACTACTGCTGCTACTGCTGCTACTACTACTACTAATGCTTCTACTACTACTACCACCACCACTACTACTACTACTACTACTACTACTACTACTTCCTCTCCTCTCACTCTCATTCTCTCTCTCTCTCTCTCTCTCTCTCTCTCTCTCTCTCTCTCTCTCTCATGATGCATAATGTATGATGGTACTACATAGACACATCACCCTAGCTTGCAACCACCTGTATTGTGGGACTCGCCATACATTTGGGATGGGTCCCTTACCTCATGTGCTCCCTAACATTAAAAAAAATTATCTAGTTGCAAAATGAAGCGACTGCAGGCGGAAATCTAAATACATTTCAAGTATCAGTAATATCGCACAGCAAAAAAAAAAAAACAACAAAAAAAAAACAACAACAAAAAAACAAAAAAAAAACAACGTAGACAAACGATCTTTTCTGGCGATTTTTTGCAAGTAGGGGAACAAGTCAACTCCACCGCACAGTTCACGACCATCATGGACAAGAAATATTTTCCCAGAAATCAGAATCACCATTCCTGGCATTCTAACCAAGGGCACACAGTCAGAATTCGAGATCAAAGCAGTGACCCTTGACTACAAAGAGCAAAAATACCTCCAAACAATTCTGGACGCATATCTTGTCTTGTGATTCGTTTGTCTACATGTTTTTTTTTTTTGTTTGTTTGTTTGTTTTTTTTTTTTTTTTTTTTGTTTTTGGTGGTGGTGCGCTTTACTAACATCTAAAATCAAACACAAATAATGTCGTCCACATGAATCAACGCAAGCGCGTTTGTGCACACACACACACACACACACACACACACACACACACACACACACACACACACACACACACACACACACCTACACACTTCTGCATGCATGCATGCATGGTTTACGCAGACAGTTGGCGGCATTCTTACATCAGCACCCGTACCTACAATGTGTGTAAATATACATCTCTTGTGATCTCGCTATTAAGATAGACAGAAGAAAAGAAGAGTCAGTTACTTGATCACAGGGAATTGGGTGTACGACAATTGTCTGCCGCATTTCACAGTCACTGTGTCAGTATGGCAAGTACAGAACTGAAAGAATCACTGCATTTGCTATCTATGGATACTTCCTTTGATCAAGGCGTCACGTGTCGGTTTTTTCTCCTCACTTGTTCTGTCGTCATGATAGCTGGAACATCGCCAGTCATCCTTGGGTCATAGTTGTGCCCAGTGTCAATGACACAGTGATGTCAATGGAGGCCTTCCTCTGGGCTGTCACCGGACAAGTTTCTTTTCTTTAATTTCATGCTTTTGTTACTATTTGCTGACGATGTTTTTCTTTTATCTGGAACAGTTGTCGGTTTACAAAACAATTAAATGTCTGAAAAGAAGAAGCAGATCGTTTATGTTTAACAGTTAACTTAGATAGAGACACTATTGTAGTCTTCAGAAAGGGTGGACATCTATCTTTAAAAGAAAGATGGTTTTATGGAAATACAAAAGTTCAAGTTGTCAACTCATACAAGTATTTAGGAATGATATTTTCAAAAATTGACATTTAGTTATGCATGGGAAGAATCCTTAAGGAAGGGTAAAAAAGGTGTCATTGAAATTCTGAGATCCTTAAGAAAGCTGAAGTGTATGGATTGTGGTATATTTGGGAACATTTTTGATGCACAGATAGAACCTTTACTTACCTGTGGAGCTGAAATTTGGGGGTTAGAAGAAAATCCACAGGTAGAAAAAGTACACACCTATGCTATGAAGCGTTTTCTTTCAGGTGCCAATTCATTCATCTAACACTCTTTTATATGGAGAGACTGGCAGGTACCCTCTTTACATAAGATCTTTTGTGAAATGTGTTAGGTATTGGTTGAAAATATTGAAGCTTCCACAGTCACGTTTGTGCAGACAAGCTTATGACATGATGCTCTTGCAAATGGAATGAGGTAAAGATAACTGGGCTAACAATATAAAGAAAGTGCTGTCAGAACAGGGTTTGGGAAAAGTGTGGATGAACCCACGGCGTGGGAAACGAACAGCAGTTTATTACAGAATTCAAAGATAGACTCATCTGTTCTTTTAAACAGAACTGGCATTCAAATATAGAAAGCAAAGAAAAGTATCGTTGGTTCTTCTCTTTTAAAAATGTATTCCATACGGAAAAATTCCTCAATGTTATCGCAGATAAATGGCATAGAAGCAATTACGCGAGGTTTAGGTTACGAACTTCAGGTTTCAATGCGATAAAAGATGGTTCGAGTGTGGGAACATCCACAGAATCACCATGCCCATCATGTGGATTCATTACTGACAATGAAAAGTACTTCTTATTTCAATGTGCCGCGTACAACGAAGTGCGTGTAAAATATTCATTTTCCACTTTGGATGCATTTGAAAGGCAAGATGTTGCTTCTTTGTTGTCATCTGATGACGATGGTGTGATCGAGTTGGTTGCTAGGTTCATTGCAGAAGCAATGAAGATCAGACAGAGGCAATTGTAACAAAGGTATACTACAAAAGTACCTAATTTCGGAAAATGCAAATTAAAACAGGTGGAAGAGTTCAGTAGTAGAATAGTTATCGCGTGACTGAGTGAATGGTCGAATTAATCTATGATACTACATTTTCCCTTTTTGTACATGTATTGTTGTTGTTGTTGATGATGTTGTTGTTGTTGTTGTTGTTGTTGTTGTTGTTGTTGTTTGTTGTAATGATTAAGGAGTACTCATGGCTAAGAGGATATTCGAAGACTATTTTGTACTTTGTTTGCTTATTTTGATTGGATTGACCATTGAAAATAACTAGGTTATATTGTTTGCAATGACAGGAAGAAGAATGTGTGTTATTGCCCTGTACCCCCCTTGTCATAAGGCCTTTTGGTAATGACAATAAACTATCAAAGTGTCAAAGTGTCTCTTTTTCCACTAGGTCTGCAACCAGTACCATTTTGGTGTTTTGTTCTTTAAGTTTCTTTTTCTTGAGTTCTTGACTTTTTTGTCCTCGTTAATACTTTTCTCTCCCATGGGGCCGTTCCCTGCTAATTTGGCTTCAAAGAGTGTTTCCTGATTTTCTATGGACATCCTCCTCCTCTTTTCGTCTGTTGAACAATCCCTCTTTGAATTAGGCAGTCTGCTGTTTGAGATTGAAGGCCACGTGTTTCGAGTGCTCAAATGTTACAGTCAGGTTGTTGAGTCCTTGCCAAGGGTTTTGTTCATTGTGTGTAGGAGTGTCATAGCGTTTCTGCCTAGTGAGCTCTTCTTGTATATCACGAGTACCGGTGTCCATTTTGATTGAGGTAGCACCTTCTTTAAAACGTGGTAAGATTGTTTCCTTCGATCATACACGAGGCTGGTTATCAGTAATTTTTGTTGGAGAATGCATTGGTGAGATTTTCTTTGCTTCTGGGGACTGGCAGTGTTCGTAAAATGTTCCTGCGACATGTCTTTTGACTGAGGGTGGCAGCCTCAAAACATGACACCCTGTCAGGAATTGCATGTGCCTCTGTGTGACATATCATATGTCTGGGACCACAAATCTCCCTTCCAAATCAATCTCTTAGCATGCTGGTCTCTACTTTTGCTACCTTATTATCTCTGCTTATTCTTTTGCCGCCTGTTACTTTGCTTCCAATGGGGATATGCTCCACAGGCTGATATCATCATTCAACAAAAAAAAAAAATGAAACACAGTACAAGGTTTTTTCACTCTTTTCTCTCTCTCTCTCTCTCTCTCTCTCTCTCTCTCTCTTGCGCCACCACCGACCAGTGCGGACGTGTTTTTCCCCGAGCTCTGCGTTCTGTTTATTTGCTGAGTCGTGTTTTCTATGTAATTCAGTTTTTTCCTCCCGTGTAGGAATTGACCAAACAGTGCCTGGAGCTTCGTGCATTGGTTCTGTGAACAGAAGCGGATTGTTCTCCACTGAATACGTGTGTTTTAAGGGAAATTATCAGTGTGAAGTTGCTGTCCCTCCAGATTTCTTCAACCAGTTGATGTGGTGTTGTGCCGCAGACACGCGGCGAGACGCCTTGATTGCTTCCAGCTGTTGAAGCAGTGATCTCCAGGCGCCCTAAGTGGCCTCATCTGTCGTCACTCCTTAAGCCGATCCCCTTGCCGAGGAAACGACCCCGGCCTGAAGTTTGGACAAGGGATGACTGTTCGTGTCTGTGGCCAGTGTGTGTGTACAAGTGGGCAGTAAAGACCGGCTAATTAATTTTGTAGTGGACATCAGATGGACCTCTCGTCAACCCGTGTTCCTTTGTTCCGGCTTTCCCCGCTCCATCCTGTCTGTGTTGTGTTAAACTACATCCCAAGTTACAACTACAGTACAGCATGTCTTCCACGGCCAGTATGGCCGTCAAAGTCTACATGTAACTCTCCCCCACCCCCACCCCACCCCTCCAACATGGTCAAGTCGTCCACAGTAATTGACGATGCAGTCTGCTGTTAGTAATATACAGTCAGACAACCCTGAACTAAAAGCCACGCTTGACACGAAACAGAAAACTTTCAGTGTTCCCAACTCAAAACTCTCACACGTTGGCGTGATGCTTTAGCTCTTCGCTACCTGAATGACCCTGTCCCTGACTCTCCGTTCAATATTGTATGGGAAGACAGGGATGAGGGCAATAAAGTAATTAAAGTACCGCTGTGCTGTGAGGAGGTTACGAAATACAATTTAGCAAAGACATTTGTTCAGATTTACAAGCATGACACTGAAAAATGCCTTACAATAACACTCTATTTCCTCAAAAAATAACAAGAAAAAAAGGGTGCGGGCTCATGCTTAGTCCAGGGGTTTAAGTGTGAGGCATGGGCAAAGACTGAATTCCAAATATTGTGTGCCATTGTGGGCAAACTCCAAGACTCTGGCATGGATGCCAGCCATGTGTGGGACGAGCACAGGGGCGCTGGGCTACATCACCGAGGACAATGCCAACAGTGACCAGCAGGACAATGCAGGAACTCAGAGTGAAGGCCCCGTTATCGTTGAACTTGCAGATACAGCCAGCCACCACGTCACCACAGAGTCCGCATCACTGTGTGATTCACAGTCCTGTGAGGTCAACACATGATGTCACAGAGACTGCCAGTGACCCTGACCCCACTACTCCAGAGATAACAACTACCAGTGACACTGACCCCACTACCCCCAGAGATAACAACTACCAGTGACACTGACCCCACTACCCCAGAGATAACAACTACTAATGACACTGACCCCCCTACCACTACCCCAGAGATTACAGCTACCAGTGACACTGACCCCACTACCCCAGAGATAACAACCACCAGTGACACTGACCCCACTACCCCAGAGATAACACCACCAGTGACACTGACCCTGACCCTACTACCCCTGAGATAAGAACAACTACTAGTGACACTGACCCCACTACTACCCCAGAGATAAGCACAATTACCAGTGACACTGATCTCACTACCCCAGAGATAAGAACAATTACCAGTGACATTGACCACACTATCCCAGAGATCAGAAACAACTACTAGTCAGACTGACACAACCACCACAGAGGAGACCACTTCTACTGACAACACAGACCCCACCACCACCAATGCCAGTACAAGCACAGAAGCTAAGAATTGCATCCAGTGCTCTCTTTCTTTCACTGCATCTGTCTGTATATCTTGCATCAAAAGCCTTGATGCAGATATTAAAACCTCAGATTGACAACAAACTGAGGATCTTAAAACAGGCGATGCAGGAGAAAATTGACATTGACAGTCTGCAAGATGAGTGCAACACACTACGCAATCAGCTGAAAGAACAAACGAAGCTGATTGACAGTGTGTCTGACCGTCAAAAACACCTCTTGAAATCAGCACGTGACTGTCAACACCATACCACGTCCACTGTAAAGTCATCAAAAAAAGTCAACGCAGCCAGAACTAAAACAACTGGAACAATCTAGCGACGTGTGTACTAAGCATAGTGGTGTTACGGCTGACAAAGAACAGACTGTCACTCACGCTGTGACCGACTCCGTCACTGTCACCAACAACAAACCAGCCTTTGACAGACAGCAGACTGACTCCACCCCTGTCATAGGTAATACCACAGCAGTCTCTGACCGACAGCTCAGTCAAACTACCCCAAAGTTCAGGATCCGTCTTCCCCCCGAAAGGCAAAATTGTCAACTTCATTGTGGGGGATTCTAACCTTCAGTATATTGACCGACAGAGACTGGACAGGACGGGGCTCACCCATGTACGCACAATGCCTGGGGCGAAGGTGACTGACGTCACTGCTGCCCTCAGAGATTGTGCAGTACGAGAGGATGTGCAGCGGGTGGCATTGCATTGCATGGGGGGGAAACGACCTTCACAGACACTACTCTGTAGACACGCTACAGCAGGACTTTGGTCACCTTCTGGGACAGGTGAAAAGAGTTTTTCCTGCTGCCAAAATTGCTGTCTCTGCCCTACTTCCTAGAAAACCTATTCCTTTGAAATTCATAATTTGATGAATAGGGAACTGCATGTTCTGTGTGCAGAAACAAGTGCATGTTTTTTGTTTGAAACAAATTTCGTTGACCAAAATCTTAGGATTGTTCAAAGCTATTTCGCATGGATGGTATTCACCTGTCTGCCAGTGGCTTATCGCTCTGGTTACGGCAAATCATTCAGTTTCTGGCACTTCGTGTGAACCGGCCTTCACGGAAATACGGGTAATGGGGGCAAACCCAGAGCTATTCAGGATCAGCCCATTGCAACAAACCATAACAGACCACAATCTTCAAAATTTAAAAGAAAGCCAAGTCAAGCAGCCTGTCCCTATTGAGTTCCGTCGGGGAGTGTGCAGCCCATGTACCCCCAGTCAGTAGAAAATTGTCCTGATTCCTGTCCTACAAATTTACCCCCAGAGACAGTTCAACATAGTTCAAACAATCACTTGGACAATGTTCCTGAAAGTGTCCACCAGAAATCCAATTCCTCTTCTAATGAAACCTTTCCCACCATGCAATGCCACCCATGCCGTACTTTAACAGACCTCCCATTACATCAATGCCGATGTTTCCCCCCATGTGGCCTTTCTCCCCCCTTCTCTCCTCTGCCTTTCAATCCTTGGACACAAATGCATCCTTATCTTTCCTCTCCCCCTGCTTAACAGAAATTCGCGGTATCTGGAATTCAGATAACAGCTGCCAAGTGCAGCCTAGCCCCTGCCTACCCTTCCCCCGCCCAAATTTACCCCCCCCTGCCTCTCAGCTCCACCCCCCCCCCCTCACCCCCCAGCCGTGTCTTCTTCCCCTCCTGCTTGCTTCGTCTCACCTCCACCTTCCCACCACGCGCTGACTCCTCCTCCCCCCCCCCCCCCCCCCCCCCCCCAACTGTGTGAGTCTTGTTTTCCCCCCTGTATTGCTTAGTTACTGTGAATGACTGTACTATTGTGACCCGGACAGCTTGAAAGCGACATTTTTCTTGGTTGGTCATACTTTCCTGAATATTGTTATCATACACATACTTGGATTGTCCTTTGGACTGAACTTCATTGCCCTGCTTTTTGGACTTTGTGTGTTCTTGGATATTTTATAATTGCTGATTTTATATTTTTAATTGTTGTTGTAACAGTATATCTATTCTGTTTTATTGCACAGGACTTTGCTCTAGAATTAATACAATGGACCATTGTAATGTAATTAATACTGATACTGGATTACGCATTGGTCACCTAAATGTTTATCATCTGCCAAATAAGATTCATGATGTCTGTTTTCTTCTAAACGAATCCCCTTCTATTCATCTGCTTGGTCTTAGTGAAACTCGCCTTGACTCCCGTTTCACTGATACAGCTTTATCCATAACTAACTATAACTTTGTTCGACGCGATACACATCACTCTGTGTGAAACAGGACTTGGAATATGCATTCATCAAAGCATCGCTCACTGTACAAAAAGGCGGCGTGACCTTGACCCTGATAATGTTGAATGCATGTGGCTGCAGGTAAAACCCTCCAATTCAGCCCCTCTTCTAGTTGGATATATGTATAGGAATCCGCTGCCACCTTCCTCTGGTATGACAACTTTGTACGCATGATGGATGATGTATATAAGAGCTATCCAAATGTCATTCTTCTCGGTGATTTTAACATTGATCTGTTAAAACGGCAGCCTGCCTGGGATGCGACCACCACACTCTTTGGCTTGCATCAACTTAATCATAATCCAGCTAGAATCACAAAGACATCTTCTACATTGCTGGATCATATCTACACGAACAACAAAGCCATGGTATCCAATATAACTGTGGGCAACAAAAGCATACGCGACCACTGTCTCATTTTGTGCACTTGGTCTTGTAAACTTCCAAAGCAACAGAATAAGGGCCACACAACATTCAATATCGCTGCTGCTTCAAAAATTTTAGTAAGGATGAATTTTTTCTCGACTTAAGCATAGCTCCTTTCTACAGTGTACTCAATTACACAGATCCAAATGAAGCGTATAATACCTGGTATAATATATTTCTCTCAATCGTTGATAAACATGCTCCACTTAGAAGAAAAAGGGTAAAACACAGAGTACTTCCCAGCTGGCTGACAAAAGACATTATTGTAGAAATGGCACTAAGGGATGCACTTAAAAACCGCAAAAAAGTAGATGAATATAAAAAGCAGAGAAACAGAGTATCAGATCTAGTTAGAAAATCCAAATCTGAGCATTTTAGGAAACTGATAAACGCAAACAGGGATACAGCATCATTATGGCACGCTGTTAATGAAATAACTGACAAGTCAAAAAAAGAAATCAGATAATACTGCGACTATGTGGTCTGCTAACACTTTCAACAATCATTTCCTTCAGTTAACCGAATCAGTACAGACGGCTGCCAATGTTACATGTTTTAATCGATATGAGACCCCAGCTGTTCTCCAATCGTTTTGCCAAGAACGATTAAATACAAGAGATTCATTTAGCATCCCCTTGCTTGCTATTAATGAAGTTGGTTCCTTAATTTCTTAAAAAAGCTTAAAAATAAAAAAAAGCAATGGGTCCAGATAATTAAATGCTTCTATACTCAAGCTTGCTCTACCTTACATTGTTGATACCCTTATGTATGTTTATAATTTGTGTATTGATCAGAATGTCTTCCCATGTGGTCTAAAGGCTGCAAAAGTCATTCCCTTACCCAAATCAAGAGATCTCACTGATTTAAACAATTTTAGACCAATATCTCTTTTATCCGTTGTATCGAAACCTATTGAGATGCATGTTCACACAAACACCTAACTAAACATATGGAACATCTCAAACTGTTCCACCCATTTCAGTCAGGCTTTCGTCGAAATCACTCATGCCACATGGCCTTAACACGCCTCTGTGATACATGGCTATCAGCCATCAACGAAAGAAAAACTCACTGGAACTGTGTTTTTCTCGATTTTAAGAAAGCATTTGATCTTGTAGACCACAAGATATTATTTAAAAAAAATACTGCATATGTTCAAAATACGGTGTTGTATTAAGTAGTGTCGCTCGTGAAATTCTGCCGCTACTACAATATTTCACGTGAAATTGTGTCGCTGCTGTGGAAATTTGTCGTCCCTCGCGTGAGATCGTGTCGCTACTGTGGAAATCTGTCGTTCCTCGCGTGAGATCGTGTCGCTACTGTGGAAATCTGTCGTTCCTCGCGTGAGATCGTGTCGCTACTGTGGAAATCTGTCGTTCACCTTATAGAAGTCTAAGGTTTGGTCTCAATGGAACCAAACTTGGTGAGTCCATAGCTTTTGCCACGGAGGCCTTATGGGCGCTCTATTGAAAACCCCCGGAATCATCTAGGGGCGATGCTGCCTCGACATTATCATGTGCCACGTCCACAGTTTTGATCCGATTGGCACCAAAACTTGGTGAGTTGATGGGTTATGCTACAGAGGAGGTCATGGGGTGTTTTGGAAGTAAAAAAGATCCTGACGCTGATGTCCTACTC
Organism: Conus betulinus; assembly: GCA_016801955.1. Classification (NCBI taxonomy): domain Eukaryota; kingdom Metazoa; phylum Mollusca; class Gastropoda; order Neogastropoda; family Conidae; genus Conus; species Conus betulinus. The sequence continues at coordinate 16,156 of JADBJO010009941.1, forward strand.
GGGTCAGTGGTGTCTGTCTGTCCCGTTGCACCTTATAGAAATCTACAGTTTTGGTCTGAATGGTACCATGCTTGGTCAGTTAATGGATTATGCTACAGAGGAGTTCGTACAACGACGGTGCTAATTAGACAGTTAAGGTGTGCCACACTTGAGATAGAAGTTGCAGCACAGGCTTCTAGTCTCACCCAGTCACATAATGCTGACACCGGGCCAACCAGACCTAGCACTTACCCCATAATGCCCAGACGCCAGACGGGGCAGCCACTAGAATGCCAATTTTAAAGTCTTAGGTATGGCTCGGCCCGGGGATCAAACCACCGACCTCTCAACCACGAGACGGACGCCTTATCCGTCAGGCCACCGTGGGAGAGAGAGAGAGAGAGAGAGAGAGAGAGAGAGAGAGAGAGAGAGAGAGAGATGTAGTAAGGAGTGAAAGGGCGAGCGAAAGATACCGATGGTTTTTATCGTCTGTCTGGTATTTCGATTCCTTCTTTGTAGTGAAGATAAAAAAGATTCGGTCTCTTTGTCCAACTGATGCTCAATATCTAAACATGCTTCTCTTAAATGTGTTATTTCTGTATATCTTCAAAGAAAAAAGCGGCACACCGAAAGTTTTTCTTTAGTGTTAAAAGCACCGACAAAAGTGCTGAAAATTGCAACATTTTAAAGAGTAAAAGCGTGCAGTCACGTAGACAGGATGCTATTGAATCTAGCTTATTTCTTCTTCTGGATTGACCGATTTCATCACAGGAGGCGGGGCATGTTACGTCAATCAACGTAAAAATAATTCATTTGTGGCATGCAGTAAGTCTATTGTTCAGTTTTCACTTCAAGATGACCGAGTACGTTTATGGTGGCTTTAGCGACAAAACTTACCATAATTTTGTGTATTATATTGAGAATAAAGTGTTTCCGAAATTTGGCGAAAAGGTAAACCAAAAGAACGCCAAAGATGCGCTACGCAGGAAAAGTAAAGCTTTTGTTGTAAAGGACAATCGGTTGTTTTTTACGTGGGTAAAGAAGCACAAGAGAGGTTGCAAGAAAAGGTGATGAACTTGGAATTCTGAAAAGGGTGCACGACACGGATCATATGGGCGTCAATGCTACACACGAACGAGTGAAATCAGCATATTATTGGAACAATATGTTTGAGGGACGTGAAACAATTTGTCAAAGGTTGTGAAAAGTGTCAGAAAAGTGCAAGATTTGAAACACAAAATGCTCCACTACGGCCAGTTCGACCTCCTCAACGTCCTTTCCGTGTGTGGGGTATGGACCTTAACCAAACTGCCTAGGGGTGACGATGGTTTTGACGATGGTTTGGAGTACCTTCTTGTGGCTGTCGATTACCTAACCAAATATATGGAAGCTGCTCCCCAAAAAACAAAGGAAGCGCGTGGAATCGTCGATTTTTTTCGATGAAATGTGCAGCCATTGGGGCTTTCCTGCAATTGTAATCATGGACCAAGGCAAGAAGTTTTGCAACAAGACTTTTGATGACTACTGCAATGGTCATGGCATCGACCACAAGACATCCACCGCATACCACCCTCAGGTGACTCTCTCTCTCTCTCTCTCTCTCTCTCTCTCTCTCTCTCTAAAAAATCTCTCCTTTGTCTCTCTGTGTCTATGTCTCTCTCTCTCTCTCTCTCTCTCTCTCTCTTATAAGCCTCTCTCTCTCTCTCAATCGTCTTCTGTTTCTCTCTCTTTATAGTAACGACTGTTCTCTCTATACCTGTGTGTTATTCTCTCTCTGTCTGTCTGTCTGTCTGTCTGTCTCTCTCTCTCTCTCTCTCTCCTCTCTCTCTCTCTCTCTCTCTCTCTTGCTAGGACACAACAACCAGTCAGTTAAGGCTATCTTTTGAATATTGGGTTTAACGTCATTTTCACCTTTCGGTATTTCGCGACGACTGGTCACATTATACTGACACCAGTGACCCAGTTCAGTTATGGGAGAATTAATAAGGCCACACATTGACCAATCCAGGATTCGAACCAGAGGTTGCCAGTGCACGCTCTAACCGACTGAGCTATCCTGGCTCCTCATAACCACTGAGCACACCTATAGCCTTTTTAAAAGCCTGTATTCGGAGTTGGGTCAGCGGAGCCGGGATGAAGCTCAGTAGTGTAGAGCATCAGCCTGCGATTTCAACATGCGCTGGTTCGAATCTCACTTACGGCTCATAAATAACATGGTCTTTCCGCTGTCCATTTTAATTCAGTCATGATTATGGTGGTTCAGTATTGACCAAGAAATACTGGTTCGCTGGTGTCAGTTTAATGTGACCAGCCGTTTTTAAGGGCCAAAAGCCGCAGGACATTAATATTGCTTTCCTCCCTTGGACAGCAGCAATGTTTTGCCTGTGTTGAGGTCGCAAAGCTCAATAGATGAAAGCATCTTAATCAACAACACACCCCCCCCCCCCCCCATTACGGATGTTTGCACGCACAAAAGGGACCTCGATATAAAGTCTCATCTGAAGAGTACAATGCACTATACCACTGCACCACCACCACGCCCTCTTTTGGATAATAACGCAGGCACAAACGCAAGCTTGAACACACACGCTCTCATTCGCAGAAGGCCCCAAAATTCTCTCAGGACTGAGAAATACAAACATCTTGTGATAATACTGCCTCTGCCAAAATCTATGATTGGAAGGCACTCTAATAATCTCACAGCTTTTTACTCCCACATGTCTATAATCCCAAAATCTACAGTCTCACGGCTTTTCTAGTCCCACGGCTCTATAGTCCCAGAATTTGAGAGATTATAGACTGTGGGGCGAAAGAGCTGTGGGACTATAGAGTTGTGGGGATATAGAGCGTTTGTAATTACAAATAGACTCTATAGTCACACATGTTATTTCGTCAGCAGGTGTATTGTTTTCACTTTGGAACGCCCGTCTGTCTGTTCGTTCGTCGTCAAACTTTTTACAATCGCCATATCTCTTAAACGGTTGAACCGATTATCACAAAATTTTGTACACATGATCCTGAGACAGTGATGGGGGTGTTTATTGTGCATTCACGGTTGTTCTTGTTCGTTTTTTTTTTTTTTTTTTGTTTTTTTTTTTTTTTTTTTTTTAGTTCCCGAGCAAAATCGGGATCTACTGTTTTTGGCTTTGTCCATGCGTCCGTATGTCCGTCCATACGTACGGCCGCACCCCTTATTTCATATCATCGCGTTTGGTCAATCGTAATCAAATTCAGTGTACGAGTTCGAGAGACCTAATAATCTTCCGTTGTATCGTCTTGGTTTTTCTTTAAGGTTAAGGTCTCGCCGAGTACGGGGTTCGAACTCAAAACACAAAATCGTTGATATTTCGGTCATTTCTGGACGTTTTGAATTTTTTTTTTTTTTTTGCAATAGATACCCTGTCGAAAGCGCTATCGTAGCAGTACATTGTATGGGGAATAGATTATATCCCAGCGGTGCGGCTTGGACAGTTACTTACATCAGTGTGGGATTACAGAGTCAATCTGAAATGAAAAACGCTCTATAATCCCACAACTCTTTGTTCTTACATCTAATCCCACACTCTTTAATCCCACAGTTGTATAGTCCCACAGCTCTACTTCCACAGCACCAAAAAACATAGTGTGGGATTATAGAGCTGTGGGACTATAGATATGCTACCTATGATGATATACCATGTGTAGCGGATACACTTTTTTTTTGGTTTCTTTTTTCAGACAAACGGACTGACTGAGAGAATGAATGCTTGTGTCAAGAGTGGTCTGAGAAAACTGACGGAGCACAAAGGTGACTGGCAAAAATTTTTTTAATCAAGTTCTGAGAGGGATGTGCTGGCACACCCCGAGGTCAACAAATATTCACCATATGAGTTAGCATTTGGGTAAACCTCGCATCGATTGTTCGATTGAAGACGAAGATGAGTTGGACCTGGCAGCTGCGGAAATCATTCAAGGAAACGACACACAGGACAAAACAGCAGCTGCAGATTCCCAAGACTGTAAGGCTAGTTCTCAACAGCACATGCACCAGAGAGCACACGAAAACATTCAGGCCGAACAACAAAATATAAGAAACAGTATGATGAAAAACGCGCGAAAAACCATTATTCAAGGAGGGAGAGCGAGCGTGTCCTATTGCAAAATTAGCGAAAACGTCCCAGGAAAGGCGAAGAGCTTGATCCCTACTTTTCAGGGCCATATGTCATTACAAGAATAACGAATGTGAACACTGCATATATCTGGACGGTGCGAGCGAGCTGTGAGCTGTGTCAGGAGAAGCACCAAAGAAGAAGCACGTTGTGCGCCCCAGAAGAAGTTCGATACCAGTTCCGTGCACCTGACGAACAGGAGATGAAAACGATGGCGACGTTGCTGGGGATTTCTGAGGGGCAGCTGGAAGAATAGTCCAAAGTTTGGAACACAGAAACAATTTTCATCTTTCTCGCCACCAAAGAGAGCAAACACTTACAAAACAAAGGGCGACGGAAACTGCCTGTTCCGTTCTTTCAGTTATTTCGTGACTGGAGATGAAACAAACAACCCAGCTCTAAGACGCGGAATCACGGAATACATGAAGTCTGATCCATCGGGAATCTTCAGATGCATCCTCCAAGAAGAACCTGAACAGTACTTGTCGCGAGGTATGGACACACCAGCAACTCCAGGAAAGGCTTCGGGACCACATTGGGGCACTGACCTCGAAATTTCAGCATTTGCAACTCTGTGCAAATGCACCGTGTTTGTGTGGAAAGACCAACTCGACTCGAACGTCCCCGAGTACTGGGTTCCTTATAAACCTTTGTACCCCCCTGGAACCAGGAAAACGAAAAAAACAAAATATGTCCACAGGCATCTTATGCCTGCTACATTCCCCCCATGGGCATTTTGATGTTGTGCTGGACATTTAAACACGCTCGTCACCGTGCTTTTCGATGTTGTGGCGGGACGTTTGAACACACGCTCGTCACGGGGCATTACGATATTGTGCTGGACGTTTGAACACGCTCATCACGGGGCATTACGATATTGTGCTGGACGTTTGAACACGCTCATCACGGGGCATTACGATATTGTGCTGGACGTTTGAACACGCTCGTCACGGGGCATTACGATATTGTGCTGGACGTTTGAACACGCTCATCACGGGGCATTACGATATTGTGCTGGACGTTTAAACACGCTCGTCATGCTCGTCACGGCGCTTTCTGACAATGATCGCACCTGTATTAGAAACGTTCGTCTTTATATTTGCTAACATTTAGTCTTTTGCTTTTATATGTCATTGCAGCCATTTATATTAGTTGTGTGTGCGCTTCATATTGATGTTCTTGAGAACTTTGCATCCTTATTGCGAATATTAATGCGACATAATATTTAAGGCTGTCCTTAATATTTTTCGTTCGTTGATTCCACATTGTGAACATTTCGTTCCATACTGCACAATCTTTTTTTTTCTCTCTTATTTTAAATATATTCTACGATTAACCATCGCTGCTCCATTTTCACTGAGTGAAACAATCTTCAGCATTTGTGAAAGAAGACCTTGCAAAATCTGTCTACTTTGTTTTCATGTTATTAGAAGTGTGTTTTTTTGTGCTCATTCACATTCCATAGTAAAAGTCCGCGCGAGAGTGGATAGTATTAATTATGTTCTCCTTATTAAAAAAAAAAAAAAAAAAAAAAACGCTATATACGTGGCTTTAGCATACAAACTTCCTGGATTGGAAACTGTGAATGCTTACATCCCTTCGACATTTATGTAAAATGTCTATTTAATTTCATTTACATTTTTATTTTAAAAGATTCTAATTGTTCCTTTGAATTTTTTTTTCAAACAACTTACATTGCATTCAATTTTCATCCCTTGGAGGGTAGCTTCTTTTCTTTTTATTAACTTTGACACAAGTACGTGATGGTTTCTCAAAGCGTTTTCTCATTGACACATGTCAAGTAATTTTATTTGATATCAGTGATAACTGGGTTTCCTTCATCTAATTTACTTTGTAATTCTTTATAATTCCTAAAGAAAAGTTGCTTTTGTTTACGAATCTGTGATATTCACTTTAAATATCAATACTAGAAATGTATTCGAACGAACGCGTAGATTTCCCTTTGCCAGTGCACTCCACTCCCCCCCCTCTCCCACCCCCTTCCCCTGTTAAAAAAAAATCCCCCTCATTTTGAGCGACGCATACACACAAAAATTCCCCTCATTTTGAGCGACGCGCACAACACACAAAATCCCCCACAAAAAAAGACATCCCCGTCATTTTGAGCAACGCACTTCCTAGAAAGGGGAGATCCACTAAAGTAGTACTTTTTTTTTATTTCATTATTTGTTTTTCTGTGAAAATAGCATGTCTACATGATAAAACATAACTTCGTTTGTTGTTGAGGACAAAAATAAAAGCGTCATGGTAATACTATTTTCTAGTGATCTTTTATGTGAATATATGTGAGGATATTCATCGATGAAGCCCGTCCAAACGCTCTTTATCATCATGTGTTGTTAAACACGTTTGACTGGGGGTGCTCAAATCGTTTAATGCTATGGACGGTAAACCGCCAACACTTTGCTATGCGACTAAGACGGAAAAGTTGGTTCAAAACAAAACAAAACAAAGCATAACAAAACAAAACAAAAAACCAGCGGAAAAACCCACGTTTAGCTTATTTCCTTCAGGGTCACGTGCACATCAAAATATTAATGCTTGGCTGCCCAGAAGGCCAAACGATCTGAGCACACTCAGATTAAGAGGTTTCGCTAACAATAAGCCATGAAGCCATATCTGTAAAACACTGACGCTAGGACATTTTCCGTAAAATCCTGTTTTGTAAAACGCCCCTTTCCCCGCATAAAATTTCAAATAACAAATTGTCAATGGTTAGCCGTCAATAGTGTCAAACCATATGCCTCATCCCCCTTGTTGAATAAATTAGTGAACTTATTAATAGTAGGAATCACCTAATTAAGAGGAAAAAAAAACTTACCCAAAGGCGGGATTACTTGAGGAAATATAAGCGATTAGCAAACGCATAACAGTTTGAACATTATATGAAAAAAGCAAATTATGAAATGCAAAAGTACACTAACATGCAACAAAGAAAAACAATGTCAGTAATTTTTTTGATGAAAGCCCGAAACCCATTATCAAACAGCATGCACATCCCAGTCGATCGTTTCCAAATGTAATTTAAGATTTAAAGAATATATGAAAATACAACAAACTACAGTATACTAAATATCAAAATGCAAGATGATTTTGCACTCATACAACCATGCACGTGATATTCGGCCTTATAGCAGTGAACGTTCATGAATGTGTGTGCATGCATACATGCTTCAGTGGGTGAATGGATTTCTTTCAAGGAGACATTACAAACAAAACGACAGAGAGAAAACAAATAAGATAATCATCACATGTGCCTGTTTCTTAGAAAACACTCAATGTTGACTTTTTTTTTAAATTATATTTTTAAAATATGGACTTTCCATATCCGTTTCTGATTTAGGAATGCTTTGAGGCCAATCTCAAAATTTAGCAAACAAACGTAGCTACACATTTATTGTTTTTCTCTGAAAAGGACGTGTGTGTGTGTGTTGTGTGTGTGTGTGTTTGTTTGTTTGTGTGTGTGTGTGTGTGTGTGTGTGTGTGTGTGTGTGTGTGTGTGTGTGAGAGAGAGAGAGAGAGAGAGAGAGAGAGAGAGAGAGAGAGAGAGAGAGAGAGAGAGAGAGATGCGGGCTTCATAATCTATCGGTATTTTTAAAATTAGTATTAATTATGGATATGCAACATTATCTCACGTGAATTTTTGTCGCAAAGCGACTATATTTCACCACCTTCATTATTTCATGGGCACTGTCGCAAAATGTTGTCGCAAACTGCAATATTTCATGGATAGCGGTAAAACATTTCATGAATGTATGTCATGAGATATTGTCGTGCGATCACTTTTCACGTGGAATACGGTTGCTATTGCATTTTCCCATGTGAATTACTGCCGCCTTCACTATTTCACATGAATGAATTACTGTCGCTACTACAAAATGTCACGTGAAATACTGTAGTAGCGATCCTATTTCACGGCGACACTATTTAATACAACACCGGCAGTAGTCACCTTCTTTCAGTCATATCTTGAAAACAGGACCCAGCGTGTTTACTTAAACGGTACTTATTCTTCTGAAGGAATAGTGAGCTGTGGTGTTCCACAACGCTCTGTTCTTGGACCTCTTCTCTTCTGTATTTTCATAAATGACCTACCGATGCACATATCTCACAATGATGTCATCTGCGATCTGTTCGCTGACGATAGCTCTCTTCACTGTAGTGATACAAGCATCATATCTGTACAAATATCGTTACAACAAAGTATAACTGATGTCTTAGAATGGTGCAACCAAAACCGACTGGTCCTTAATCCGCACAAAACAAAATGTATGGTCCTAACATCGAGACAGAAACATCAACGACAGCATCTTATGTTGAGCCTAAAAAATGAGTGAACCTTGATCGAGCAGGTTACCGAACATGGTGTCTTAGGCGTGATGATCATCGATGAGAATTTTAAATGGCAATCACATATAAATCATGTTTGCAAACAGTTGGCTCGCAATTTGTTTTTACTCCATAAACTCAGTTATTATGTTGAACCACACATCCGGAAATTTTTTTTTGAAGCCCATTGCCTTTCTCACATCAACTATGCGTCCACTGTCTGGAGTGGTGCCGGTGAAAATCACATAAAAAAAGATCAACTCTATGTATAGACGGGGAATTAAGCTGATTCTTCCCGACAAGTCTCTATCGACCTTGAGCAAATTCGCAAAAACTAATGATGTTACCACTGCAGAGCCAATGACCTA
>JADBJO010009941.1:30000-67658 GCA_016801955.1 Conus betulinus
TCATCTATTCATTTATTAAGATTCATTTATTTTGTGAAATGGCTTTGGTGAGAGAACGGCATTTACCGAACCAGTTTCTGATTCACATGAGAAGAGAAAGTGATTTGTTGTGTCATGCTGTTTGTGGTGTCTGCCTTGTATCACTCAGCTGAGTGAGGGAGCGCTTGTCTGCATGAGGAATGTGTGAGAAGATGAAGTGATATACGGAGGCCTATTCAGTGTATAGAGAACTGGGCCTCACAGCCACTATTGTGTGTGAAGTGAGTTGAGCTCAGTATCCTTCTTTGTTATAGACGACTGCACATTTGGACGTGGTATCCAAACACTTCCTACTGCTGGCATGCACGTTGATGAGAGAGAACGGGGGTGCAGTTAGAGTCAACTGATAAATTCTGAATGAAATTCTATAATAAGAAATCTTCATTCCTGCCTTTCCGTTGTTGGGGAGTGGTTCATCAATATTTCCTAGCCAATGCACACACACACACACACACACACACACACACACACACACACACACACACACACACACACACACACACACACACACACACACACACACACACACACACACACACACACACACACACACTCACACACATACGCATGCACACACACACACACACACACACACACACACACACACACACACACACACACACACACACACACACACACACACACACACACACACACACACACACACAGAGTATGTATATGTGTAAAATAAAGATATCTCTTTTTGGCTCCCTCGTGGCCACTGGAGGATTAGTCTCCGAAATAGTCGTCTTGTTTATAATCTGGGCCCTTAATTAAAGTATGCATATATATATATATATATATATATATATATATATATATATATATATATATATATATATATATATATATGAGGAGAAAAAGAAACACCCGAAGGTGCTGGGGAGGACCCAGAGAAGCACTGCCTTCACCTGCCCTTTGAGCAGTTCTGTACCACCATTGGAGGCCTACGCTGTGTTGACGATGGGTACAGGCACGCGCAGGACACTCCATTAAGATATATATATATATATATATATATATATATATATATATATATATATATATGCGGAATTGTCAGAGTGGTGCATTTGGTTTTATTGTTGTTGTTGTTGTTGTTGTTTAGTAACACCGATTTCTCAAAAACAAAACAAAACAAAACAAAAAACTACAATTAGTTCTTATGCTGTCAGTTCTGGCGAAGTGTTGGTAGTTTTCTGGTGCCTGAGACATTGTTTATTTGTTCTTCCTTTCAGACAGGTTTCGGACTCTCTCTCTCTATCTACACATGCACGTACGCGCTCAGACAGGTTGTGACATGCTATAAGTTTTGAAGACGACACATGGTGATGCACAATATTTTATTTTACAGATCAATAGTGACGTACTGGCTGGACATTTTTGCCGCAGCAAACAAATGCATTACATGTTGACAGTGTTGACCCGTTTTGTTGCAGGATACATACAGATGCCTCACAAGTTGGATTTTGCTTTCTCTATATGTAGAACAATAAATCCACCCAGAGGACATGTGACATTTTTGAGTTTCATCTGGCCAGAAATCATCGCCTTTGACTCTTGGATTGGTGTGTTTGCTTCTGAATGTGTGGACAAGAAAGGATCAAGCTGAAGTCGCCGAACTACAACCAGTTTTTCTTTATCTTTCCAGAAGACAAAATGCCCACTGGAATCAATCACAAAGAAATGCAAGATAAAACGACAGTCCACAGTCTCCCTCTATCAATAGAATACTATTGTATACGAGGTGGGTGCACTGTTATGCTTAAGGTGGTATTTTCGTTTCATCTGAACACTCTGAAACCACAGGAAGTTAAACAACAACAGTGGAACTGTTCAGCGTCTGTGTGGCCTGAACTCTACAGACATTTCCCCTGTGACTTCAGGGCTGACTGTGTCGATTATGAAGATGAAGCACATTGTCCCTACATTCTGAAAGATCCACGATCCAAATATGTTAGTATCCTTTCTTTATGCTTTTTACGTTCTAAACTTTCTGGATTAATGAGTCATAAAAAGTCTGTTTCAGCCGATCCGACAGACGTGACACAACACAACAACACAAACACCATCACAACAACAACAACAACAACAAAACAACAACAACAACAACAATTCTCTCAAAGTTTTAAATACCGATAGTACGAAAATGGTATTTTGGTATTTACATTATTCTCTCTCTCTCTCTCTCTCTCTCTCTCTCTCTCTCTCTCTCTCTCTCTCTCTCTCTCTCTCTCTCTCTCTCGCATGTGTCAGAAACGTATGTCGAACGAGCTTGGCGGTCACCATCACATACTCCGTTTAAAATGCATAACTCTAGAGCTGTGCATAGCTTAAAAACACTTGCCATACCTATTCAATACCTTGCCTTCACTCTCCTTTTTAATACTAAAGAATCTATTTCGAAACAAATACTATAAACAATGCTATTAGCAGCTATATCCTGACCAACATGAGATGTTCCACTGTCAAGTGTCTGTTTAAAAGAATGATTATATATATATATATATATATATAAACTTTTTTTGTTTTTATTGATTTATACGTATGTATGTTCTCTGCACGTACAAGAACAATATTATTGAGTCGGATCATTATCTTTGAAACTCCATGTGAACTTTTATCGAGACATAAGTCTCATAAGGATCAAGGCAATGCGAATAAAAATTGTCAGATTATTGAAAGTCTATTTAGCAGGAACAAAATGCTGAATCACTTCATGTGCTAATGAACAACGAAGACACTAAATCCTTATTTGACGTAGCAATTTGATTTCACATATGTATATGAAAAACAAGCCGAGTGTGTGAAAACAAGGATCAGAAATAATAGAAAAAAAAAAACAAAAAAAAAAAAAACCAAGAAGCGATGCATGGTTTGAACTTTTGTGTCAAATAGCTGAAATTTCGGCCAGAAGCTCCTAAAAACATTTCGTATAATGACAGTTCGAACTACTGTAAATCACGACAGCTGTCACAGAATGAAAAAAGAAATACCACACTAGTTTATTAAATTCTCTTCTTAATTTGGTGAATGACACCAATGACGTCTGGAGTAATGTACCTAAGGAATTTTTTCTAGGTGTCTTGCACACATTCTAAAATTTCTATTAACGAGTGCCATAAGCCTCCTTGAAAAAAGATGTTGACAGCACGATAGAAACAGAAATGGTAAATGATTTGGAAAGCACATATGTGATCAGGTGTGTGTGTGTGTGTGTGTGTGTGTGTGTGTGTGTGTGTGTGTGTGTGTGTGTGTGTGAGTGTGTCGAGACATAAGTCTTTATATGTGTGTGTGTGTGTGTGTGTGTGTGTGTGTGTGTGTGTGTGTGTGTGCGCGCGCGCGCGCGCGCGCGCGCGCGTGTGTGTGCGTGTGTGTGTGGGGGCGTGTGTATGTCTGTGTGTGAGTGTGTAAGTTTGAGTGTATGTGAGGGTATGGGTGTGTTCGTATTGAGATGCGTGTATTTGTGTATTTATGTAAGTGCGTACGTTTGTGTGTGTGCGAGCGGGCACGCGCGCCCGTATGTGTGTGTGTGTGTGTGTGCGTGAGAACGCACGCGCGCGCGCTTGTGTGTGCGCTTGTGTGTGTGTATGTGTATGTGTGCGTGCGTATTTTGGTGTGTTAATTATGCTTCTTTGCTTTGAATGAAAAACGTTGGTATTCTGTTCATAATGTTTTCTTAAATGTCAGTACAACTTTGAGTTAATCTGACAATTGGTTTCAGTCAGTCAGTCAGTCAGTCAGTCAGTGTGTGTGTGTGTGTGTGTGTGTGTGTGTGTGTGTGTGTGTGTGTGTGTGTGTGTGTGTGTGTGTGTGTTTAATTCTCGAAAGAGGAAGTTTTGTTAGTTGGAAAGAAATTGAAAAACGGTAAATTTGCTCTTCCAGATGGCTTAATTGCAGAAATGGATAACCATTGTTGCGCGATAATTGTCGAGTTTCTTGTTAAATCTTCAGTGCTCTTTTTGACAAAAGAATATACCATGAAGCCTGGATAGAATCAATTATAGTACCATTGTCTAAAAAGAAAAAAGAAATGTTTAACATCCTAGCAACTAGAGAGAGGAGTGTCACTTTGTGACATTAGCAGCAAGCTATGTGGCTGTATTACAAAACACAGATTACTGATATATGGGTGGAGCAGCATCATGGTACTGGCGAACATACTAGTTTTAAGAAAGGATACTATTTAATTTCAATGTAATTTCTATGGCCAGTTCTTCAAAAGAATGCTGCTGTAGGGAAGCTGTTTTGATGTAAAAAGTATGTATTCTATTACAAAAGCAAACGCAAGATCTGGCAATGAACTCAATTTTGTGTACTCATCGTGTGAAGCAGGCAGATGCTTGTGCTGTATTGTTTTCTCCGCACAATTCCCAACATCCACTGGAGTGACTTTACCCCAACGTCGAAGTCCTCGAAAGAGCGGAGGTCTCAGTATAGAGGCTCTACTGCTGAAGTCCCAACTGCGCTGGGCAGGGCACGTCTCCAGGATGGAGGATCATCGCCTGCCAAAAATTGTCCTCTACAGAGAGTTGTCCACTGGCCATCGTGATAGAGGAGCGCTTAAAAAGCGCTACCAAGACAATCTGAAGAAAGGCCTCAGTACCTGTCACATCGACCACCGCCAGTGGTAAGACCTCGCTGCCGATCGTGGCGCCTGGAGAAGCACCATTCACAAGGGCTGCATCCTCGTTTGAAGCCTCCCGCAGAGAAAGTCTCCGAGAAAAGAGGCAAAGGAGGAAAGTACGCCAGGCTGCAGCAGCTCAAGAACCACCGGACCCGACACTGACCTGTGGCCGCTGTGGCAGATCATGCCTGTCCCGCATAGGACTCATCAGCCATCAGCGCGCCTGCAACCGACGTGGACAACCCCCTCAATAATCGTCGTCTACGAAGCCAAGCCAAGATTGTTTTCTTTATTCATAAATGAATTAGCCTCAGAAAGCATTGAAAAGAAACGTCATGGAGCCACATTGTCGACCGAAATCTTCGAATCATTTATCTATCTTGTTAGCTGTTGATATTGCTTTGTTGTCGGAAACTCCAGTTGGACTCCAGACCTCCCAGGTAAATAACGTCCATAGTACAGCTGCAAGGCTTCAACTTAAGTATGGAAAAGGCTAGCAAGCGAGAGATTTTTTTTTTTTTTTTTTTTTTTTTTTTTATGGCGTGGCAGTTGGTATTGTGAATGGTTACAAACATCTTGGCATCTGTTTTACTACCCGTCTGAGCTTTTCATCAGCTTGTCAGGACTTTGCGAGCAGAGCAAAACATGTATTACTATATAGATATAAATGCATCTGCTTAGTAGTAATTTTGTGGTTGTGTTCTAAACATTTCTTATGCACAAGTTCAACCCCTTGCTCAGTATGGAGCAGAAATATGGAGTATGGATAAAGCTGTTACTGAAAGAGAAAAAAAAAGTTCACCTGTTTGCTTGAAAAAGATTTTTGGGAGTGCAACCTAAAACGCCAAATGATCTTGTGTATGGAGATACGGGTCTGACATACATCCTATGTATGTCAGCTCTTATTTGAGATGTGTTCATTACTGGTTGAAAAGTCTGCGTATGGATGAAAAACGATTATCACATGAGGCGTATAAATTGTTACTTAGTTCAGAATTACGAAGCAAGAAATATTGGGCATCTGATATTAAAAACTTAGGAAAGGTAAAACGGGTTTGGGTTCCTTAGGATCACGCAAGGTGTGGAATACATCAATATCTTTCTTAGTTTCATAAAGGAGTGACTGAGGGCCGAAAATGATGAAGCAAAATTTGGAAAGAGGGGGAGTTAGTTTACCGCCAAGAACATAGACAAACGACTTGCGGCCATTTTGATTTTGCGTCGATATGAGAAGACAAGTGGTTTCTCGTTATTCGTTTTCACTGTCCTAAATGTTATTTGTTGTTGCCTGAGAAAACCCAAGAGGTCGAAATGCTTTGTCTTTTGTCCTGTACTTTGTTTGTCTGTGTCCTTGGCGGTAACTGACCCCCTCTCTTTCTAAATTTGGCTTCAATATCTTTTTAAAAGAATCATCAAATTTGGATTCATAACAAATGGTGAAAATGGGCCAAATACGTCTACAGTGACAGGCACGCTTTTTGCAAAGAAATTCAAGCCATATAGGAATACTGAAGCATAAATTTTGCTTGACACTGACAGACATTTAAATAACTATATGGCAACAATGAAATTTAGAACAGCTGACTATATTTTGCACAGAAGAATCGATGCACTAATGTTAATGAAGATGCTATTATGTGCCCATTGTGAAAGAGTGTGAAAGAAGATGATTGTTTTTTTTTTTTTTTTTTCGTCTTTTTTCGTCTTTGTCCACGCTAGTTTGTTTTCCCACGTTTTTCTTCCCCCTTTCTTCCCTTTGTGTGTGTGTGTGTGTGTGTGTGTGTGTGTGTGTGTGTGTGTGTGTGTGTGTGTGTGTGTGTGTGTGTGTTCGTTCTTTAATTTAACGTCTATCCACCTAACAGTGATCTTAAACAGTATGTAAGTGTTATGTGTGTGTGCATGTGGTGTTTTGGGGTGTATGCATGCGAACGGTTGGTGTTGATTGGGGGCGTACGTAGGTATGTATAATGCAATTAGGCCTAGATAAAATAAATAACGATTAAACACACACACACACACACACACACACACACACACACACACACACACACACACACACACACAACATAAATGAATCCAAAACTTTAAAAGAAACACTAAACAAGCAACTAACACCAGATGGGAAAAATAACGTAGACGTTAAAGTAAATGTCCAGTTGGGATCTTAATCAGTCCTTGAACAACTTTAAAAATATTTGATTCGTTAGAGATGACGTCTTATGCAACAACCAAGCAGGTAAGTAGGGTTTCATTCTGTCGCACAAAAACGTAGATGGAACGGATTTGCTGGCCATAAATACAAGTCACATGTTTACAGAAGGCATCAAACCTTAATCTAAAAATCAAACTTTTAAAAATCTACTCTTGATAGAGATTCTTGATACATGTTTTTATTGTCTGTATTCGTGTTAAACAATATCCCCCTTTTTGTTTTTGGTGCCTTTTCGCTTATTTGAAATAGAGTTCCAGGATACGTCTTTTAAAAGACTATAACTTTCATGTAAGGATAAAGGAATGCATATCTTTGTTAAATCAGTTTCAGTGATAGCAGCCTTTTTAGCTAATTGGTCTACCCTTTCGTTCGCAGATACTCACAGTGTAATGGAACCCAACAAAAATCGACATAATAACCACGTAAAAATGCAAAAAATGAATTAAGTGGTAGACTTCTGATATGAATTCAGCTCTCACACTTGTATTCGAAATTTTTAGAGCTTGTAGGACTGATTTTGAATCAACACAAAAAGTAGTATTTGAAATGTAGGAAATCGACAATCTAGAAAAAGGTTTAATGCCATAATGATGGCAACAAGTCCCGCAGTAAATATAGAAATATTCTTACCAAGGTGGTAACCTTTCTCTATTTTTAGGGATGGAATTATGAATGCTGAACCAGACAAATGACTGTCTAGTACAGAACCATCTGTATAGATTTAAGGTGGTTTATATATAGTTCCATTTACATGTGACTTAATATACGTTGGCAGCAAGGGTCCATCACTTTTCTCTAAAACTTGTTTAGTCTGTATCATAATTTGCTCTACTAGGCTCCTATTCCGGGATAGTGCTAAAAGACACCCGAGGAGCTACGTTTTGAGGTGCAGTGCCTGCTTCTGTAAAGAAGTCAGATATGTATGAGGCTATTGATTTTAGAGAGAATCATTTCTTGTGCCCGTTTAGGAAAATTTATTTCTGATTTTAGTTCAGTTTCACTGGTATTAAGATTTTTGAAGTGTATGATTTCTTAAAATATATATTTGCACATGCAAGTTTCATATTTTCTTCATAGGCAATATTCCGATCTCCATATAAGTTCTTAAAGTTGATGTATGAACCGGAACACCAAGAGCTATCTTGAAAGCTTTACTATTGATACTCTGCAACTTTTTAATTAAAATATTTTGGGGCTGAAAAAATGTCTCCTGGGCATAGGATAATTTTGATCGTACAGGCGCAGTAGCTAAATGTGCTAATACTTTTATTGTCTTTAACCCATGATTGTTGACTCACCATTTTCAAGAAATTTAAAGTTTTCTTAGCTTTTGTTAAAATAGTTTGTATGTGATCATTCCAGCTCAATTTAGAAGTTAAATTTACACCTAAAAATTTTACAACTTTTTTTTATATTCAAGGCACAATCCATCTATTTGAAACGAAGGCAGAGGATTAGGACTGTAATCAGTATTGAACAGAACATATGCGATTTTTCAGCTGAAAGGGCCAATCCATTTTCAGTCATGTACTTAGTAATTTTATCTAGGTCATTTTGATATATCTTTTTTGATTGATAAAGTTGATAGATCTAACTGGTGTGTGACGTTATAAAGTAACTTTCATCCATATACAGATATCATCTGCACATTGTATTAGTTCAACATTTTTTGATGATTTAGGAAGATCATGGATCAAAATATTAAACAGGATAGGAGCTATCACAGCTCCTTGTGGGATTCCCGTCTGGATATGTCTTCCATTAGAATATACATTTCCTACCTTCGTCTGTATTGTCCTACCACTTAAAAAGGTTTTTAAGTAATTGTACATACACCCTGAGACACCTATTAACTTCAATTTGTTCAGAAGTTTTGAATGCCAGACTTGGTCATATGCCTTTCTGATGTCAAAAAAGTGGCAAGTATATTTTTTTCCTACATGCGAACTGATGTTTAACCTGTGTTGTAATTTTTACAAGATGGTCAACTGTAGATCTACCCTTTCTAAAGCCAGCCTGTTGTATTGGTATTATACTATTTTTTTTCACAATAATGTCCAAGTCTTTTTAGAACAAATTCTTTCCATAAGTTTTCCCGCATGTGAAGTGAGTGCAATTGGCCTGTAGTTGTTTTTGTCTGATTTTGACTTGCCCTCTTTAGGGATAGGGGTTACAATTGATTTTTTCCACAAAGACGGTTGAAGCTCTTCAGACCAACATTTCTGAAAAAATAAGTTCAGAAACATTGTGAAATTAAATGGCAAATGCTTTATCATTTCATTGGAACTCGCATCGGGTCCCACTGATTTTCTTTTCGAACCAATAGAGAAAATTGCATCCTTTACCTCTTGAAATGTAAGGGAAGCGTTTGTATAGTGAATGTTAATGGGAATTTTTTCATGCATTTCCTTATCCTCCATTTTCTCTCTGCATACCTTTTGCCTTTCTGTCAGGCCCTCCCTGTTGCTATGTTTTTGCAAAAATATTTGTAAATGCTTCAGTCTTTTCAAATTTTGAAGGAAACTCTCGATTTTCTAATATTATTGGATATTCAGGAAGACTGATTCCATTTTTCATGTCTTTTTTTTTTTTCCATGTTTCTGAAGATCTTTGTGATCATGTACTTCACGGGGCATGTGATTTAAAAGCACCTGCTATTAACCATTTTTCATGCTGGTCCAGTATGGCACGAGGACATTCTGTGTTTTCATTGTGGACCTTTTGGTCAATAAACACAAACAACGTTTAATGTAAGTAATTCGTTGAGTTTCAGCTTTGCTGCACATGCATTAATGGTTTTAACATTCTTTGAAATGGGTGGATTTATTTAAAAATATTCAACCTTTTCTTGAATATATAGAGCAGTATTAACCCTCCTTGTTTCGTTGTTAGTTTGGAATATTGGAGGGTAATATAAGTTTTGTAATTTTGGAAATTTTCTGTTCAGTTGCATTTAAAGACTGTAATATTAACGTTTGATACGAATGATCTGAGAGAGATGTTGAATCAGTTCGTGAATATTTGTTCACATTGATCTACAGTTCCTTTGCACTCAGATTCAAATGTTTCATCATGCTCTCTGTAGAATGAAAGATGTATTGTCCTAAATAGAAAAAAAAACACAATAAACAGCAATTGTTTATAATATCAAAAATAGCAAATAACAAAGATAACAACTGTGTCAATTAGCCAACCAAGATAATGGTATTCGCAGTAATAAAGAATTAAGTTATTGAATTGATGTTCTTATGATAATGAGGTTAATTACAAAATGATGAGCTCACAAGATTGCACCTTGTTCAAAACAAAACTAACGGTCAAAAAAGTGCTGGTATTTTGCAAAAAAAATATTCCACCCTCTCTCAGAAAGAAATCCCCAGAAGATGGATCAGCAATCACTCAGCACAGCAAATCTGTTCATCCATGAATTGGGAGCGAACAACAGGTCGTCGTAGTACATGGGGAAGGGTCTGGGTGGTGGTGCTGGAACCTGGTTGCTTTCTTGGGCTTCATCCAGAACAGGTCTCTCACGTGGCGCCCGATGTTAGCTGCCATCTTACTGGTTCCGAGGAAGTTGGGATGAAGACCATCCTGAAGATGTCGCGGGCTGGTTGGTAAATTAGAATGCCCCACGAAACTGATGTTGTTGAAATCAGCTAGCTGTTGCATGACTAGAGCAGCATTGAACAGTTCTGCTTTAATGTTCAGATCTTTGTTTCTGGTAGGGCACACTTTGCTGACCACTACCTTGAGATCAGGATGACTCCTAACAATTGCTTTAATGTTCACAACAAAGTCTCTACAGCAGTCTTCAGGGGACTTCTTTTCCAGGTCATTTATTGCTGTGTGGCTGACTAGGGCGTCATATTTCATGGGTTTTGTCGGATCACTTTCAGCCTTAAACATTCTTGGAAGCTCTTCTGTTACATATGCCTTTTTGGATGTTGCTCTGAAGCAGTACGAATTTCCCAACCTCTTGCTATCGATTTTGTTGGCTATGGAATCGTGTAGAAACAACACCCGTGGCAGATCTGATTTTACATTCTTCTTGGAAGGTTTTGTTCTTTGAAATTTTCCTCATGACGTAAGTGGTCGGTCTTTGCTTTTGCGTCATCAGTCTTTTTTTTTCAGTCTTCTTTCTACCTTCATCGCATTTCTTTCCTTCTTTCTGTGGATTTTGTTTTGCTGCCGTTTCGTGTAAGTGGTTAGAAGGTGAGGGCTGTTTAGGGGACGATAACGATGTCCCAGCCTTGGCATCTTTGGCATAAGACGAGTGTCTTTCGGTATCAATCTGCGTTTCCGCGTTCTGAAACGATACTGTTTTTTTTTTTTTTTTTCTTGATTAAAATATCTTTTCATCAGTTTCGGTTTGCGACTGAATTGTGCCTTCTAGTTTAGATACTTTTTCATTCAGTATTGATAATGTTCGTTCAAGGAACATAATTCCACTTATGGCTTGTTCGTTTTCTTTTTTTTCTTTTTTTTTTTTTTTTTTTTTTTTTTTTTTTTTTTTTTTTTTTTTTTTTTTTTTTTTTTTTTTTCCATCGCTGTTTGACTGTTTGCACTGTTGTTTTGCCGACTGGAAAAGAACTTTTCGTTGTAGAGGAAGACCTCGTCCTTCTGGGGCTAGTTGTTGGGTTTTTTCTCATAAGATGTTCTTTAGACGTCTTACTCATTGGGTTATTGCTTCTGGCTCTAGTCATTTCTCTCAGAGATTTTTGCTAAATACTCAGCAGCTTTTAACCTAGTGGTTGACTGGCGGCGCCATCTTGTGTGCATGCCATGTGTGTGTGTGTGTGTGTGTGTGTGTGTGTGTGATGGTTCTTTTGCCTTCAAGCATAGAGCAAATGCCAGGCGCTTAGTCTCATATATATCTGATGGGAAAATATCTACTTCGATAATACATGCGTAGAAAAAGCAATGTGTATGAAAACAACAACAACAACAATCCATGTTATAAAGAAGACATTGAATGAGTCTCCTGACAGACAATTGGACAAAATGCTTAGTATGTCTTGGCCGTTCATTCTGTCAAGACCATGACACAAACAACATTGTCACGCCAATTCTCTTCTACTCTCTTTCTTGTTTCTGTTTTTCCCCCAGATTTTTCTGCAAGGAACCACAACGATAAAGTATAGCAAGTTCTTAGACATTGAAAAGCACTGCCAGAGACGAGGCGCACGGCCCTCTCAGTCTTGATGACCCTCGACAATGGCATGATATTCTTAAAGCTCTTGATTCCAGCAGGTACACCTTAGTTTTATGGGTTGATCTCCGTCGTACTCCTGTCACTAAGCACTTGAGAGACAACTATATGAAGAACATGTACGTTTTAAAAAAATCAACCGATTATTGCATTAACATGTCAATCGATCAGTGTATCACTGTATCTATCTATCTATCTATCTATCTATCTATCTAGTTGTCTGTCTGTCTATCTATCTATCTATATGTCTATCTATCTAGCTAGCTAGCTATCTCTCTGTCTTTCTGTCTGTCCGTCTATCTGACTGTCTGCGTGCCAATCTATCTATTTATCTATTCATTCATCCATCCATTCATCCATCCATCTATCTATCTATCTGTCTGTCTGTCGATCTGTCTCTGTCTGTCTGTCTGTCTGTCTGTCTGTCTGTCTAACTACCTATCTGTCTGTCTGTCTGTCTGTCTGTCTCTCTCTCTCTCTCTCTCTCTCTCTCTCTCTCTCTCTCTCTCTCTCTCTCTCTCTCTGTGAATGAGTGTTCTTGCGGCGTTTTTGTCTCTATTCTGGGCAATGAAGGTATGTTTGGGCATGGCAGTTCTCTGTAAGCATTCTTATTCATTTGTAACGATGTGTTACTAACAAAAGAAGACACAAAGACCAGCCCCACCCTCTCTATATCTACACACATAAAACACAACAACACATTGTTGAGATAATATTGTATATATGCATGCATCTGCCCTTGTACGTGGCTTCCTAACATTTTTTTTTTTTTTAGAAGAAAAGAAACACCCGAAGGTGCTGGAGAGGACCCAGAGAAGCACTGGCCTCACCTGCCCTTTGAGCAGTTCTGTACCACCATTGGAGGCCTGCGCTGTGTTGACGATGGGTACAGGCACACGCAGGAAACTCCATTAAGATATCAAGGGACTTAACTGCTCCTGAACAGAGGTAAATCAGACTACAGGATGTAAAGTAGCATCCCCATGGCATAGAAGGGTGTACCAGCCCGTATTTTCATGACTGTAGAGCCCACCAGCGAAAAACACCACCCTCCAACTGTCGAGCACACCCCACAGACCCAACCACCCCCTGCCCAAGGACAGATGAAGACAGTGCCACTCCAGTCACAGCCAAGCTTTCGCCACACGGTCTTATGTGCCCTCAAGAGAGAATCCAAAGTTGTAGTCTTTCCCACTGTCAACAGGACTTTTCCCTGTGGTGAGTGTGTGTGTTTCCTCACCGTCACTGGACCTTTCTCCAGGGTCAGACTAGTTAAGGGAAAGAAGAAAAGAAACACCCGAAGGTGCTGGGGAGGACCCAGAGAAGCACTGGCCTCACCTGCCCTTTGAGCAGTTCTGTACCACCATTGGAGGCCTACGCTGTGTTGACGATGGGTACAGGCACGCGCATGACACTCCATTAAGTTATCAAGGGACATAACTGCTCTTGAACAGAGGTAAATCAGACTACAGGATGCAACTCATACAGCCTTAAAGTAGCATCCCCATGGCATAGAGAGGGTGTACCAGCCCGTATTTCATGACTGTAGAGCCCACCAGCGAAAAAACACCACCCTCCAACTGTCGAGCACACCCCATAGACCCAACCACCCCTGCCCAAGGACAGATGAAGACAGTGCCACTCCAGACACAGCCAAACTTTCGCCATACTGTCTTATGTGCCCTCAAGAGAGAATCCAAAGTTGTAGTCTTTCCCACTGTCAACAGGACTTTCCCTGTGGTGAGTGGGTCTTTCCTCACCGTCACTGGACCTTTCTCCAGGTCAGCCTAGTTAAGGAAAGAGAAAGAAACACCCAAAGGTGCTGGGGATGACCCAGAGAAGCACTGCCCTCATCTGCCTTTGAGCAGTCTGTACCACCATTGGAGGCCTGCGCTGTGTTGACGATGGGTACAGGCACGCGCAGGACACTCCAGGACATAAACTACTCCTGAACAGAGGTAAATCAGACTACAGAATGCAACTCATAACAGCCTTAAAGTAGCATCCCCATGGGTGTACCAGCCCGTATTTCATGACTGCAGAGCCCACCGAAAAAAAAACACACCCTCCAGCTGTCGAGCACACCCCACAGACCCACCACCCCTGCCCAAGGACAGATGAAGACAGTGCCACTCCAGACACAGCCAAGCTTTCGCCATACGTCTTATGTGCCCTCAAGAGAGAATCCAAAGTTGTAGTCTTTCCCACTGTCAACAGGACTTTCCCTGTGGTCAGTGGGTGTTTCCTCACCGTCACTGGACCTTTCTCCAGGGTCAGCCTAGTTAAGGGAAAGAAAAAAGAAACACCCGAAGGTGCTGGGGAGGACCCAGAGAAGCACTGCCTCACCTGCCCTTTGAGCAGTCCTGTACCACCCTGGAGGCCTGCGCTGTGTTGACGATGGGTACAGGCACGCGCAGGACACTCCATTAAGATATCAAGGGACATAACTGCTCCTGAACAGAGGTAAATCAGACTACAGGATGCAACTCATAACAGCCTTAAAGTAGCATCCCCATGGGTGTACCAGCCCGTATTTCATGACTGCAGAGCCCACCGCGAAAAACACCACCCTCCAGCTGTCGAGCACACCCCACAGACCCAACCACCCCTGCCCACGGACAGATGAAGACAGTGCCACTCCAGACACAGCCAAGCTTTCGCCATACGGTCTTATGTGCCCTCAAGAGAGAATCCAAAGTTGTAGTCTTTCCCACTGTCAACAGGACTTTCCCTGTGGTCAGTGGGTCTTTCCTCACCGCACACGCAGGACACTCCATTAAGATATCAAGGGACATAACTGCTCCTGAACAGAGGTAAATCAGACTACAGGATGCAACTCATTACAACCTTAAGGTAACATCCCCATGGGTGTACCAGCCCGTATTTCATGACTGCAGAGCCCACCGGCGGAAAACACCACCTGCAGCTGTTGAGCACACCCCACAGACCCAACCACCCCTGCCCTTGAACGTGGCTTCGTAACATTTTTTTTTATTAAAGCAGCACAACAGAATATGTTATGAATCCCAAATCATTATGGCGCATGATAGCTACAGTAAGACCAGCCCCATCCTCTCTATATTTACACACATAAAAAGCAACACATTGTTGAGATAATATTGCATATATGCATGCATGTGCCCTTGTATGTGGCTTCGTAGCATTCTATTTAACATTTTAAAAAGCAGCACAACAGAATATGTTTTGAATCCCAAATCATTATGGCACATGATAGCTGTAGTACAGTACATAATTTCAAGGAAATAAACAGACAAAAACTGTGCAACAGTCAGGCCCAAAGACACAGAGAGACAAAGAGGCAGAAAGGAAGAAAAGATGATGATGATGATGATAATGAATACTTATATAGCGCCTATTCTCGGCTAGACGCCAAGCTCTAAGCGCTTTACAATCAACACTCGTTTACACAACGGGCTGCCTACCTGGGTAAAGCCGACTGAAGAGCTGCCAGCTGGCGCTTCATTCAGTCGTTTCCCGTGTCATCCAGTCAGTATCGTTCAATATCGATCACTCATTTTCCTTACTTCCTTCATTCTTCCCATTTCTCACTCAGGGTGCATGCTATGTGTAACGTGTCATCCATACCAACGGCCAAACTGGCCTACTCTTCCGAACGTTGGTGATGGGATTTTACGTGTGTGCAAGATGTTATGCGTGCGTTCACACACGGAACCTCGGTTTATAGTCTCATTCGAAGGATTGTATGGGAAATGGAGTCAGAACCAATGTTAACTCCGAGGGAAAAATCCCCCCTGTACCGAAACGCCCCGGCGGAGGTTCGAACTCACAACCCCAGAATCACCAAGATTGCGAGTCAGGCGCTCTACCAACTGAGCTATCCAGCTCCCAGTAAAGCAGTAAATTGATAAGGATGACAGGAAGTTGACTGTATGTCTTCAGAAAAAAAGACATTTACCAATATGTTGACTCGTTTCACAAACTCATACCAACAGAGGTAACCTTTCATTTGGAGATCGTCTAAAACGGGTCCTGTGCCAGTGTGAGAGAAAACTCAGTTCTCATTGTTTTTGTCGACAGGTATGTCAACACCTGGAAGTGGGGAAGTGGCGCTATAGCTTATTATATGCATCGATCCTTTATTCTCAATCCACAGGACTGTTCACAGGCAGCAATTTGTAACTTTGGAAAATCAGAACGAATAAGGATCGCAAACAGAGCATGCGAGTTTGCAGGTTGGTACACTGGTTTAATAATTCAGTGTGTGTGTGTGTGTGTGTGTGTGTGTGTGTGTGTGTGTGTGTGTGTGTGTGTAATGGGGAAAAGGAAAATTCAGTGTCCAATCCCATTTCACCTCGAGGAAAAAGAGAGGCAGATACAGGGATAAGTATCTATTTATCTATCTATCTATCTATCTATCTATCTATCTATCTATCTATATATATATATATGTGTGTGTGTGTGTGTGTGTGTGTGTGTGTGTGTGTGTGTGTGTGTGTGTGTGTGTGTGTGTGTGTGTGTATTCAATCTAAGACATAAGAGCAAGTTTTGTTTTATAATTGAATATTTCTTTCAAACATTGCAAGACCAAGCTGCTCTGTAAGTTTCTGGAATGGTGCTCGGTTAGGTCCTTGGAATTTATTAGTCTATTACAATTCAGTCCCTTGCGGATTCATTTCAAGAACAGGCCCTCATTACTTGTGTCTTAATAGGTTATCTTTTTATATTTTCTACTTTTCACCAGAAAATGTAGCTTGTTTTGCTGTTTCATGATTTTCTTTTGCTTCTTAGGTGGCACCTTTGGTTGTGTTTTTTGAAAACTCAGCAAACATACCATGGTATTGCACACCAGCCTTTTTTCTCTGGGGTGGCGTTCTTCCTAAAACCGAAGAGGCAGAGGAGTCAAGTTACCACTTTCTGCGGTCATTGAGGAGAAATCATCAGATTTGGAAATACCGATAACTGACCAGGAGTTATATATTAGTGAGTTTCCTCCCTAGTGGAGATTGGCTCCCCCTTGGAGACAATAAGCTTGCTGAAGGCTCATTTTGAGAAGCAGTTACTATTACTCATTCACCCTCTCAAGTACGTACTACTGTTAATTAGGCAGCAGAATTACTACTACACTGCTGATATGAATGCTTATCTCCTCCTATTTCTTCAGTCTAAGACAAAAGATCAAGTTTTCTTTTATAACTGAATATTTTTATAATCATATATATATATATATATATATATATATATATATATCTCGAAACTGTGATTTCTGAAGCACTCCAAAGAATACAAAGTATGCCCCGCAACCAAACATTGCAATATAAAAAGATTGTGAAGCAACAGTGCATTCCCTTATATTGTCACCCATAATCCCAGCAACCCACCTTTAAGGAAATGGTTCAGGAATCTACTGTTGACAGGCCATCCCTGATCCCCCCCCCCCCCCCCCCCCCCCCCCCATTTTGGGAGAAAAGAACTGCAGATCACTGAAAAAAAATATCCTCATGCCCTTCGCCCTCCCCCCAACCACTGACAGTCCGGGATACTTCCCTTGCGGTAACACTAGATGCATTATCTGTACTAAACACCTCATCCAAACCACAGTGATGTTACTTCAGAGCATTTCACTATCAGAACAAACATAACCTGTGAAACTTCAAATGTGATTTATCTGCTACACTGTTCCAAGTGCTCCAATGCACACAATACATTGGTGAAACCAAAAAACACACTTTAACAGAGATCTTACCAACACCGATCCAACATTAACAAGAATACAAGAACTTTAGTTACTCAGCACTGTAATCAATCAGATCATACTTTAGACAACATGCAATGCATCGCCATTGAAAAAATCAGGTCCGACAGTTATGCTGTGAGAACTGCAAAGGAGGCAATCTAGATAACCAAACTACAAACAAACACTTCCCCCTCTGGACTGAATTCCATGATTCAGGTCATGTAACCTCCACCTGAAAATGATTTCACAGTGTGTCCTTCTGCCTGTCTGTCTCCCTACTTGACGGACATGCCTGATCCAACGTGTGCATTTTTGCATTTGTGTGGGCGCGCGTGTGCAAGCATGTCTTTTTTCTGCCTAACTTTGGTCTACATATCTACCCTCCTCCTATTCTAATGCAGCAGTATATTCATTTGTATTTTTATAAAAGTGAATTTGTGTGTGCATATCGTTAGTGACACCTCCGTGAGTGTGTGTGTGTGTGTGTGTGTGTGTGTGTGTGTGTGTGTATGTGTGGTTTGGTGGTGGGTGTCTTAGAATGGTCTTGCAAAAGCTAATGAGGATGTGACCCCACAGTTTGATGGGTGGGAACAGTCTATGTGGGACAGTCCTAGCATGCATTACTGAACAGTTCCCTCCCCTTTCCCCCTCCCACCTTAGTCTCCCCTTCCCCAGCTCCTCACCCTGTCCTCATTCTAATTGTGTTATGATAAGCTATTTGAACTGGACAGACAGGTAATCTCTAGGTTGAATGTGGGTTGGACGTGAGAGTGGGGATGGGAAATGGTAAGTGAAGCGTTGACTGCGCACATGTGTGGAGTGGCTTGTGTGTGTGTGTGTGTGTGTGTGTGTGTGTGGGGGGGGGGGGGGGGGGGGAGGGCGGAGGGGGGGAGTTGTGTCAGGCATGACAGATTTATGAGTGGTGTGGAGGAGGGAGGGGGAGGGTATGAAATTTGTCTGCTGCATGAAGGTTTGACCAAAGTGAACGATTTTCACTTCTTTTATTTTGCGTATAGAATGTTTGAGAGTGACTGCTTCCACATTCTTCACATAAATTTGTACCTTTGTGGATCGAGTAGCGCCACCTGGGTCATGTGAACGCTTTCCTTTTTAGCCGGTGGTCTGGCATCGGCATCACAGCTGAAACAGCATCAGAATGGTGTGGATGCTCGGCACGTCTGCTTGGTCGAGCACCTCTGTGTCTGGGATTTTGTCCTGCCATTTTATGTTTAACAATCTTCTGAGGCCGGTTGTGTGGAAGTGATTGGGCTTCTTGGCATGCCCTCCACGTTGCACATGCGTAGAGGAGTATGGGGAGAACAACTGCTCTGTACACCTTCAGCTTGGTCTCAAAACTGAAGCCTATTCCATGGTAAATATTGTTGTGGTCTGCCAAGAGTTGTACTTGCTTTTGTAATTTTGTTTCTCACTTCATCGACGATGATGATGTTCTGGGACAATGCACTGCAAAGATAGGTGAATTTACTCGTTGCAGCAAGTCTCACACCAATGACTGTGATGTTAGGCTCAGCATAGGGTCTGCCTGGGGCAGGTTGATGCAAAACATTTTTTTTTTTTGTTGCTGTCCCAGCCTCTGCACCTTCTCAGAGGCAGTGCACCCACGCCGCTCATTCCGACACCCCGTCCACAGCCACAGCCCAGTCGGCCCCGCCGCAGCCCCGGCACCTGCAATCCACAGGGAGCAATCAATGTCAAGTCATCAAGAGGCAACCCACCGAAGGAGACACTGCGCTGCTGCCGCGTCACTTCGGTGGTGTTCAGTGGCGCCTGTTCTGAGCTAACATACCTCCTACTAAGCCCCCTACTGACGACAATATTGTGTTTAGTCGCGGAGCTGGTGTAAGTGTGCTCTGCCTTCGGAGGGCGCCACCACGTCGGTCCAGCGACAGCCTCCATGGACTCGCCGATACCGGTGAACCCGACGGAACCAAACCAAGAAATTGATGTCACCATGAGAGCAGGGCATGAAGGGCAACAGAACCTGAAACATTTTTTATGCTGGTCGATGAGAATGAGGATGATTAAGATGATGCTACGGATTTCCAATTCGGTCTGAGACTATATGACAGGGCTGTACTCTATGCTTCCTTTCATAATATATCCAGCATAAACCAGGCCGAGAGAGAGATACAGGCACCTGCAGTGTTGGTCAGGAAATTTGAGCAACACTCTCAGAAATGCATTCATTAAGTGAATGAAACTCGACTGTGTGGCCCCAGTCTTCCCAGCTGAGTCCGCAGCAAACTCAACTCTGGGTAGGAGCTCGTCAGGGTAGAAAAACCCACATGACTCTGATGGGATTCGAACCCACGACCTCCCAGCCGGGAGTCCGCGACGCTAATCTCTTCACCACAGGGGCTGGTCTTGATGCACAACTTCCATTTTCTGTGTATTTATGGTGAGAACGAAGTTAGTGCAGGCTATGGAAAACTTGTTGATGTTGATTTGCATGTTATTTTCTGATCCAGTATTGAGAGCACAGTCATCAGTAAACAGAAAGCACCTGATGTATGTCATAACCTTAGTTTTTGCCTGAAGCCTTTTGCAGTTAAACAGCTTTCCATCTGCTCTGAATCTGATGTCAACGCCTGCATTTCCTTCTCAGGCCTCAGTCAGCATTGCAGATAACATGATGCTGAACAGAGTGGGTGCCAAAACACAGCCTTGCTTTACGCCATTTGTGACATGGAATGGGCTAGAGGTCTTTTTATTGCCCTGGATACGGGCCTGCATGCCATGATGGGATTGTTGCACCAGAGAGATGTATTAGGCAATGATGTTCCACAGGCCCTCCCTATTGACAGTGTCGAAGGCCTTGGTCAGGTCGACACATAGGAGGAGAACAGGCCTACATTTTCTTCCTGACATTTTCGTTCTTGAAGCTGTCTAGCAGCAAATATTACATGAATGGTTCCTCTGTCTTTCTTGAAGTTACACTGGCTCTCTGGCAAAAGCTGTTGCTCAAGGTGTGTTATGAGGTGGTTCAGCAGAATCCTGGCTACTATAGAAAGGAGGAATATGCTCAGTGGTTGTCACAAGCTGGATGTTCTCTTTGCACTTGTCCAAATGGGTTATAGATGCATCTTTGTGCTCCCGAGGGATCGTCTCCTGTTGCCACATCAGAAGGAACACATGATGAGGCGTTTCAGTCAGAGCTTTGCCACCTTCCTTGTAGACTTCCGGTTGGTAGCTTCTGTAAGTGATAGATGATGGGCAGTTTAGCTGTTGAAATATTCTGTCAGCGTTCCAAGATCTTTTCCTTGTCAGTGATCAATGTGTTTCCATCAGCGGTGAGCAGAGGGGATGATCTGGATTATATAAGTCCACAAATTTCTTTCAAGGCATCATAAAAGTTCTTCATGCCATGCGTGTCATCATATCCTTTGGACCTCATCAGCTTCGTTGCTCAGCCATGCGTTTTGCTTTCTTTTGTAGTTTCTCTTGAAACGATCTGCGTATGTTGCTGAACGCATCTTTTGGGAGGTGGACTTGCCATCATTTAGAAACTCTTCATCAAAATCTGGCAGTGCATTTCCTTAAACAGACTTTTTAAAATCTTAACATTCCTTTTAATGTAAAAGTGTTTCGTTGTGTGCCAAATCAAAAGCAATTTATACAAAATAACTTTAAAAACTAGTCTTTCAAGACACACTGGTTTGTGCTTGGCTAGTGTTGATTAATTTCTGCAAATTTGCTCACTCTAACACACACACACACACACACACACACACACACACACACACACACACACACACACACTCTCACTCTCTCTCTCTCTCTCTCTCTCTCTCTCTCTCTCTCTCTCACACACACACACACACACACACACACACACACACACACACACACACACACATTCATTTCGGTATATGTAACAGGCTTTTCCATAATACTTGGATTGTTTTCACTCATTGCACCCCTTTTCACTGTATGTGTCCAATTCATCTGCTGGTTATCCACAATGTGAAGATGTGCAAACAAAAGGAGATTCATGTGCAGACTAGAAATAAAACAAGGGAACACTTTTTGACGTACGCACACACCTCACTCTAATATGAAAGGATTTAATGCTTGTAAAACAGATTTAGCATCAATGTTCCCAGAGGGTGTCCAGTAGGTAAGACTATGCTGGATCACAGGTAGTAGTAGGCTCAAAAGTCTTCTGAGCAGGAATTTTGCCAGTGGGCCGTAGAAGCAGAACACACAGACAATACTGACCACCCTGACCACGAGGCCAAATATTGGACCCAGACTAATACAAAGGGAAAGTTCAAATTGTTTTCCTACTTTCTGTACCACTATTGGCTCACTGGACCATTGGTGATGTAACGGGAAGGTTCCTACTTACTTCCTACTTCATATACCTCTATCAGCTGAGTATTTGTGGAGATTCTATCCCATGAACAGAAAGAAGACCCATTCAATATATGATTGTTTTCTTCTCTTCTCCTCCTCCTCCTCCTCCTCCACTACCATTACTTCTTCTTCTCTTCTTCTTCTTCTTCTTCTCTTCTTCTTTCTTCTTCTTCCTTTTGTTTATGTGATATTCATAGAAAACTCGCGGTTCCATAAAGAACTGTCTCAGATTCAGCTATGTAAAGTACCAGGCCCCTCAGATGGCAGACACAAACATAGACTGGCCATAGGCTCCAGAGACTTTAACGTCACACTGTCTGCAGTCCCTCTCATCGCATGTCCTCTGCAACACGTGACTCTGATGATCTTCACCTGTGACTCCCGCAGCTTGTGTAACAGGAAGCCAGAAATGAGAGGCCTGTCGTACACTCTGATGTGCAGAGTTTCCCCGACACAGACAGTTCCTTATTTCACGTGCAAAACGACAGGAGACTATATTCCCTACAGTCTGGTGTGCGACTGGAGTCAAGACTGCGCCGATAACGCTGATGAGTCGTTCGTTCTGTGAGTTCCCTGCCTGTGGGGAAGATAAGTTTGATTGTGGCCAGAGACAGGTTTGTCTTGTCTCTCTCTCTCTCTCTCTCTCTCTCTCTCTCTCTCTCTCTCTCTCTCTCTCTCTCTCTGATGTTATTATGATTTTTATATATGTTGTGTGCATGTTTTTCTTCTGTGATATGTGTGAATATTGTCTTGTTCATGATATGTCATCCTCTCCCCCCCCCCCCCCCCCCCCCCCCCACCCCCCACCTGTACGTAAACAACCCTACCAAGTCAGAACTGGGTAAAGTAAGCAAAAAAATGCAGGATAGGATCAATGCAGAGATACGAACAGCAACAGCAACAAACCAGTGGACAAGCACAAACGATGTAATTCATTGGTTTGAAAACCTGAAAAACAAACACTCCTTGTCATTCCTCGTATTTGATATTGTGGAATTTTATCCATCTATAACACAGGAGCTGCTATGCCAATGTATAGACTGGGCAAAATCATTCACGAACATTTCAAACATAGAATGCAAAACTATCATGCACGCAAGACGCACACTACTTTTTGACAACCAAAGCAATGCATGGGTGAAAAGAGAAGCCAAAAGAGAATTTGACGTTTCCATGGGTGTATATGATGGCACGGAAATCTGTGAATTGGTGGGCCTGTATGCCTTAGAACAGCTAAAGAAGAAAAATAAACGCAAAAGCATCGGCCTGTACAGGGATGACGGCTTGGCGGCTATAACAGGAACAGCCAGAGAAGGTGACAAAACAAGGAAAGATCTATACAGAGTCTTCAAAGAGCTAGGACTCAAAATCACAGTGCAGACCAACCTGAAGGTAGTGGACTATCTTGACATAACTTTAGACCTAAATAAAGAAACATATGAGCCATACAGAAAACCAAAATGACAAAACCCTGTACATAAATGTGAAGTCAAACCACCCACCACAAATTATTGCACATATACCAAATGCAGTCGAGAAACGATTGTCAACTCTGTCAGCAAATGAAAACATGTGTGAAAAAGCAACACCTATGTACAATGAAGCCCTCAAAAACAGTGGCTACAGCAAAAAAGTCACCT
This sequence comes from Conus betulinus, assembly GCA_016801955.1. NCBI lineage: Eukaryota > Metazoa > Mollusca > Gastropoda > Neogastropoda > Conidae > Conus > Conus betulinus. The sequence goes on from JADBJO010009941.1 coordinate 53,818, forward strand.
ACTCAAAACCTACAACGCATCAACAGAAAGATCAAAAGAAAAGAAGGAACAGATCAAGAAATGTTATCTGGTTTAACCCACCATTCAGTGCGAACGTAAAGAGACGAATGTTGGACGAAAATTCCTTTCTCTCATCGACAAACACTTCCCACCACAAAGCAAACTCCACAACATCTTCAACAGAAATACACTAAAAATCTGCTATTGTTGCATGAAAAACATGAAAGCAATCATCAGGTCACACAACACAAAAATCATACAGAAGATGAAAGAAAATAAAGAGAAAAGCTGTAACTGCAAGAACCGAGAAGAATGCCCACTGAACGGGAAATGCTTAGCAACAGCTGTGGTTTACAAAGCAACAGTTAAAAAACACGGCACCACAAGAAAATCGTACATCGGACTTTCTGGTGGACAGTTAAAGAAAGATTCCGAAATCACATGAATCATTCAAGAATGAAAAATATTGTAATGACACTGAGCTTTCGAAGTACATTTGGCAACTAAAAAGAAAGACCATTGACAACTCCATCACATGGGTGATCCTGAGAAAGTCCAACACTGATAGAAGAGAGAGTGGACAATGCAATCTATGCATAGAAGAAAAGCTCAAATAGCCTTGCATAAGAAAGATGCATTGAACAAAAAAACAAAAAAAATTATAATATCAAAATGCAGGCACGAAAAGAAAAAAGAAAACTAAAAGAAAGGAAAGCTACCTGACGTCAAAGACTTTATGAACTCATTACTGTATGACGTCATTCAACTTCATCATCACTCGCCAGAAGATTGCAATAGCATGAAACCGAGGGTAGTGAGACTCGGGTGAAAAACTTGTTTTAATATTCATAGCCCTTCCCCAGGTGGTATTGAGCACTCTTATAATCGGATACTCTTCACTGTGATTTCTCTCTCTCTCTCTCTCTCTCTCTCTCTATATATATATATATATATATATATATATATATATATATATATATATATATAAACACACACATATATATATTGTCACACACCCATGTTTGTGAACAAACACACTTGCACTCACAAACACAGTATGCTTACTTCGTATGCAACGCACAATCACTCCATTCACCCAAAGGAGCACTATCACCACAAAATTAAGTTTTCTATAAAACGCTCCCTTTACTCAAACATAAAGAAAAGGGTCTTAATTCTTCTTTTCACTTCACTACGTTTTCCAACAATTATTTCTTCACTTCACAAGATATTTCCCCACATATAAAAATAATAATACAATATTCAAAGTTTTATCAAGAATCAAGCACACTCACACACATGTTACACTATCAGTTCGTTATATTAAATAGTTGGAATAAAGTTAAGTCATCTTCTTGACTTGTCGAGGAGCTTTCGTGCACTGGGCTGTACCACCTCTGGACCACCAGTCTGGATCCTCACTAGACTGGTACACCTCTAGTCTGGAACACCACTGGAGAGGAATTCTGTAACGAAACCCTAGGTCCAGGGTTAACCTCTAAAATGAATTTTATTTATTTTTTTCTCTTTCTCTCTTTTATTATTCATAGCTCCTTTTTAACTCCTTTCACATTCACCCCAAAATCAAAATAAAATACTCACATGAGTCTTGTTCCGCCAACCTATTCCTACTCACAGTTGGGGTACAGAAAAAAATCTTTATACAACAACATTTTATTCATTTATTTTTCAATTCTTCTTTTCTTTTCGCGTTCAACGTTCATCTCTTTTTTCCCAAATGCGCAATATCCTCAAATCTTTATAGTCATCAAACTTCTGTTATCATTACAATTACACCTCATTACAATTACACCTTTAAGGTAATTGCTTTAACCGGTTTACAACCCCAACTGGTACTCACCTTCTAGGGAATAAGTGACAAGCCTACCGTAGTAGACTTCCAGTCTACATCTACACTCTATACTTGAGTGAAACTTCCCACACCAGGCATCTTACACCCACCAAGGGTTAAGCACACCCAAACCAGGGTTGCATCGGACAAACCAGTCCAACCATGTAGCACACCCAACCCAGGGTTGCATAGGACAATCCTAGTCCTGACTATATTAAAACCCACGAGGGTTACAATTGGACATCCTCCTATGTCCGTGTCCAGAGCTCCTCTGAAGTAACAGTAATCTTCCACCCTTCCTCACTTTGGGTGAACACACTTCACAATCCACTCAGCGTCCCACTCTTCCACATCACTGGTGGTTGTACTCCATGAATAAAAAAAAAGCATCAAAACCGTAGGTTCCATTCCACAATCGCAAAAATTACAAAATCTCTTAACACACTTTTCTTTGACATGAAACTTTTCCATTCACGAGACATATATATATATATATATATATATATATATATATATATATATATATATGTTTCAAATCATATAATCAGGGTTCAAAATACCGGTATCTGACCAGCGGTAATTTGTTAGTGATTTTCCTCCCCATTGGAGATTGTCTCCTCCTTGAAGACTATAAGCTTGCTGAAGGTTCATTTTGAGAAACATTTATCATCCCCCACTCACCATCTCAAGCACATACTGTTGTTAGGCAGAATTAACTACCACTGCAGATATGAATGATTATCTCCCCTTATTTCTTCACTCTAAGACATAAGAGCAAGTTTTGTTTAATAATTGAATATATATATATATATATATATATATATATATATATATATATATATATATATATATATAGTGAGTCCAATCCAGTGGACAAAAGGCCTAGGAGCAGCAGGCAATACATACAAATAGATCTGCCTTCGGGAGGGATTACGATGGTTCAGGCAGCGAGTAAAGGGTTTCTCATATTTATAATATATTCCCCCATTTTCTTCATCTTCATTTTTTTCCATAAAATTTCCAATCTTTTCCAAGTCATTACTATAATGACTGAAGAATTGTTAGCCTGCACTTGTTTTCCCCTACTACGTAATTATCAGCATTATATTGTTTGGTCAATCAGTGGGAGATTGCATCTCTTAGGAGATCCAAGTAAAGGTTGTCCTGCACAATTCTTAGCCATTGACAATGCTTGAGTTATTGAACAGCAGAGCTGACCACTCACACTATTCCGTACTTTTTTGATCTCTCTTGCATCCTTGAATGGATCCTCAAGCGTAGGCCCAAAGATTGTCCCCTACATTTTATACTGTTTGCATAATGCTTTTCGTTTCTCACCAACTTTTTTTTTCTCTCCACACTTTCGTTTTATTCCATTTTGCTATCCTTCGCAGGCTGCTTTGGGGGTGCTGTTGGATTCTTTTTTCAAACCCTTTGTGGTGAGAACACCACAGAATTATGGACTGTAGTGTATCTCTATTTGACACCAGGAGCACAGACATAATAGCCATGTCTCCCTGATGAGTCTAATCCAGTGGACGAAAGGCCTAGGAGCAGGCAATTCATACAAATAGATCTGCCTTCAAGAGGGATTATGATGGTTCCCTCAGGCAGCTAGTGAAAAGTTTTTCTTATATATATATATATATATATATATATATATATATATATAATGCTGAACAATTAAGTAGTGGGGGAAAACAAGTGCAGGTTAACAACTCTTCCATCATTATAATAATGACTTGGCAAAGATTTGAAATATATAATGTATTCCCCCATTTCCTTCATCTTAAAGTTTGTTTTTTTTTCCCTAAAAGTTCAAATCTTTGCCAAGTCATTTACTATAATGACTGAAGAATTGTTAGCTTGCACTTGTTTTCCCCTACTACTTAATTGTTCAGCATTATATTGTTTGGCCAATCAGTGGGAGATTTCATTTTCACATGCCTTACAGGCTGTTGTTGGAGTCTCCACAGTTTTTCGACATTTCTGAGTGGAGACGTTCATGTTTTCATCTTAATTTTCATATCAACGTCTTTATCATGAATTGGACTTCATTTTGGTGTGCTTTTTGTACATCTTTGTCCTCGGGTTGTCGTATGATCGGCGTGTGTTTGTTTCTGCATTGGACATTGGGTTTCTTGATGCTGTGTCAAAATCAGCCATTCCCTCCTGCACGCAATGTTGATTTGCACGTGCCACGTTCGTCGATTGCTGCCGACACAGTGGTGCTCACGTTGCCCCACTTTTATCCCGGTTGTGCCCTCTGACCTCCCTTTTCACCTATGTGATTTCTCATTCATTCACGATCATCTCATTCAGTGCACTCTCCAAAGCCCACGCGCTCGCCCTGGTATTTCTTACACACGCGGTCAGTTGATGTTGATACAGCCAACTTCTATAGTATCACTGGACTCTACGGTTGTGTCTCGTCTGCAAGAACTTGGTACTGGTTATCACCTTCCTCGACGCAGGTCTTGCAGAGGGGGATGACGAAAGCAGCGAAGGATAGCTGTGGTTTGTGGAACTGCTAGAGATCAACGTCGCTTGTCCTGTTTCTACCCCTTCTTGCCACCCACCCTCTCCCTTCACTTCGCCCCTGTGTCTTGTGACCATACTACCCCTCCAGCGTTCACTACTTCCACTGTGTGGAATGCACCCTTGTCTGTATTTCAACCCCCATGCCATCCTTCTTCTACGCCCAGTTCTGATCTGACCACTGTGTTTCAAGGCAGGCCTGTGTCATCTAGAAATGTCAAGAACTTGATTTACATTTGTACACGCCCCAAAAGTAAGTACCTGACTGTTTGTTGTTTTTAATGCACAGTCTGTGGGAAGCAGAAATAAGAGAACAGACATTGAAACCTTTTATCATTGATGAAAATGTTGACATTTTATTTCTGACGGAAACATGGCTCAAACCCCATGGCGATGAGGCTAAATGTAAAGATATGACACCTGTGGGATATGTCATGTGTGTCCTTTCCTCGTTCTTCACTGGGCGGCAGTTTGGCATTCCTGCTTCATGACAGTCTGCTGCAGCATGTTTTGGTCACTTCTTCTTTTTTTTCCCTTTCCTCATCAGTCACTTGAGGTTGTTCAACGTTCCCTAAATTCACTCCAACATGTTCACGTCTTTTGTGTCTATCGACCACCCCCGAGTAGGAAAAAACAAACTTTCTGATACTCTGTTTTACACTGAGTTTTCAGATTTCCTGGAACCACTGCAATGTCCTTAGTGGCAAATTATCATAGTGGGGGCGATTTTAACGTCCATTTTGATTCTCCACTTAATCACAATACTAAGAAAATTAATGAAATCCTTCAGTCAATGAAATTATATCTAGCAGTTGATGTCCCAACCCGCAGATGTGGTCACACACTTGATGCTATCATCTACAGGCAGGAGGATTGTATTTTCCGATCCTTTGCCATAGCACACAGTATGTCATTTGACCATGTTCCAGTGTTGTGCTATCTGGACATCACCAAGCCACCACCGCAACAGGTCTACAAGTCGGTAAGGAACCTGCAAGGGATAAACACAGCAAACTTCAAGGCTGATGTCTCAGCCCTCGTGGCCAGCCAGTCCATTACCACTGCTGACCAGTTCAACGCCCAGATGAGGTCCCTCATTGACGTCCATGCTCCTGAGTCATTGCGCCAAATTCCACAACGGAAAGTCGTCACCATGGTACAGCTCTGTGTCCTACGAGCTGCGTGAATTAAAACAAGAAAGACGCTGTATGGAACAACGCTGGCTTTCCACAGGGTTGACTGTTTTTTTCCGGGAAATCATGATCTCCTTCAAGTCTAAAATCACCGAACTTGTTGACAGTGCAAAATCTGCATTTTACAGCTCAAAAGTTGCAGCTTTCAACTCATGCAAAGAGTTCAAATCACAAACAATCTGATAAGTAAAACCAGTGACCTTGTCCTCCCAGACATTATTCTCAACAAGAACTACCAGACATTTTTTTCAAATTATTTTTCTGACAAAATTAAAAGCATCCGTGATAACATCGACCAGCAGTCTGCTCATTTACCCTCAGAAATGTTTGATGGCGAAAAATTTGTTGGCAAACATCTTACCTCTTTTTCATGTGTATCTGAATCTCAAAAATATGTTACAAATGTCCCCCAAAACCTGTTCTCTTGATCCCATTCCAACATCTCTTTTGTTTGATTGTTGTGATGAAATTGTTCCACTACTTACCCACATCATCAATGATTGCATGTCTCATGGAGTTGTTCCCAATTGTCTGAAAAATGCTATTGTAAAGCCATTGCTTAAAAAAGCCAACTCTTTGATCCTGACGTTTTAAAGAACTACCGCCCTGTTTCAAATCTCTCCTTTGTCTCAAAACTCCTGGAAAAAATGGTTTTGTCCCAGGTTTTAGATCATCTTACACTCATCACTTGTGGAACAAATTCCAGTCAGGCTGCAGAGCTGGTCACAGTACAGAGATAGCCTTGCTAAGAGTGTTTAATGATCTTTTGAAGGCAAATGATGACAACCAGATTTCAATTATTACATTTCTTGACCTAAGTGCCGCGTTCGATACAATCGATCATGAAATTCTTTTGACCCGTCTACATGGGGAGTGAATATGAATAAGGTGGGATGGGAACAATGGGGAAGTGGTGTAATGAGAAATTGATGGAGTAGAGGTCGGGGGAAAGGAAAACAGCGGGAATGATTCAAACTAAAAAAGTCAGAGGTGGGAGTTGAGTCCATCTGGGATTGTGGTGCCAAGGCGAGATGATCCTGGACTCCATGAATTTTCTCTCTGGGGCTGATGAGCGGGCAGAGGGAGATCCCGGAAACAATGAATATGACCTTGACCAAAACAGTCGTGAATAATCCGGAGGGTTACACCCCCCGAGCCGACCAATGGGAAAACATAACAGCAGGGAATACATTAGCACCACAAGGTCATGACCCCCAGAAGGAGACAGACCACTGGCACGCACACGCGCACACACACGAAGACCAGGGCGAAGGTTAAGTGACGACAAAGGGGATGCGAGTAGAAACAGCCAATGAACGCACATGAAAAAAGCAGTATTAGTCAAGATGGCCTATACGTAACACGCGGCACACCCCAAAACAGGGAACTCAGAAATAATCCTAGACAAAGAGGAAGAAACCAAAACAGACGGAATTAGCGTAGAAATCGCACCGAGAGAAGAGGTTAGCATGACAATAGCGGATAAAGAAGACGAAGAATTAATGTCCGACGAAGATTACATTGACAGTCGCGATTCACTATCAGATACAGAGCATGTCAATGAGATAGAGAAGAGCCAGGTCGAGGAAACCATTGTAACTGAAAACAAGGTCGAGAAAAGAGCGAACATAACCGCTAAGGGCCCTCAACTAACTTTGACAAAGATGTTAAGTATGAAACCACAACTGAGGAAAGCAAAACCCCCAGCCAAACGCACCACGAGACAATCTAGTGGACGAACAGAACCACAAAAAAAGAAAAAATGAGGAAGAGGCCAAAGCCCATCAGAACAGGAAAATAAAGAGAAACAAGATGAAACAAGACAGAAAAAAAAAAAAAAAGAAACAATCACAAACAGGAAAGCATAGAAAAAAATATACAGGAAAAGAAAAAACGAAAACAAAAAAGCCCAAATTTGTCCCTCTTAATCTGGAACATAGAAGGCTTAGTAAATAAACTTAATGATTCAGATTTCATTGATTATATTACACCTTTCGACATATGCTGCTTAAATGAAACCTTCACTCTTAACTCTTTTGATTTTGATATTTTCTTCAAAGCTTTGTATGTTTCCATAGCCCCGCAACTAAATTAACACAAATGGGTAGACCATCGGGGGGAGTGATAACACTAGTAACGAAAACATTAGAGCAATGGACAGAAGGCATAGAAAAACAAATATAAAGAATATAACATGTGTTAAAATAGCCAAAGAGGCTATGAATACGGATAATGATGTCTTATTTTTCGGGTTATACAATCATCCAACAGACAGTAAATTTTATAAAGATAAAGAGTACACAAATACTATTGAGAGATGTTAGAACAATTCATATTAAAGATGTCAGATGAAGGTCAAGACTATTTATATATTATAGGAGGTGATATGAATGCTAGGATAGGAGAGTGGGGTTTAAACGTAGAAGATGATGGTGGTAGCGGAGACGATAGATAATAATGAATATTTAAGACAAACATTAGATACACATGTAAATGGTTTTGGCAAAAGGCTGATAGAATTTTGCACAGTAATCAATCTGCTGCCTCTAAATGGACTATGTATGAAAGATTTTGACAAAGGCTATACTTTTTTATGCGGACAGAGGGAACAGTACTATAGACTTTTACTTATGTTCTCCTGAGTTACTCGAAAATGTGAAGGCATGTGATATAATAGAAAGAATTGAGTCCAGTCATATGCCAGTGAACTTGGTAATCGAAAGCCGAGAAACAAATAAACAAGAAGAGGTACAGAGAAAAGAATATGTAAACAAATTTCAATGGGACAATAGTAAAAAAAAAATGGAATTTGTAGAATATATGAATTCAGAGAATGCGAATAATATATTACAAGAAATAGAAAAAGAAATAGAAGAAAATATGGAAGATATAGATACAAGTATAAAGAAATTGTCTAATCTATTACTTACAGCAGGGAATTGCATGTATAAAATGATAGGCATAGGGGGACCAAGCAAAACATCACAAAAATGGTTTGATGAGGAATGCAAGAATTGCAAAAAAGAGGCCAGACAATTATTAACTAGGTGCAATAGTATAAATAGGAAAAACAGTCCACAAGAATATGAAAGAAGGTGGATGGCGTATAAAGAAAAGAGAACAAATTATCAAGAAACTATTAGAAAAAAGAAAAAAAAGAATATAGGACAGAATATATGAAAATCTAATACAACATCAGAGAGACAGCCAGAAATTTTGGAATTCAGTACGAAATTTAAGACAAAGAAGAAAAGCACTTCCACCTATCACTACACAGCAATGGGAGGAATATTTTAAAAATATTCTAAATCCACAGACTGATAACGACCAAGCGGAGGAAGAATCACAACAGGATAGACAGAAGAATGAATATGATATGCACATAGAAGGGTTAGATGACGAAATAACTGAGGAAGAAACTAAACTAGCCATACGAAAATTGAAATCAGGTAAGGCAGCAGGCGTAGATGAGCTACCAGCTGAAATATTTAAAACACTCATAGATAAAATTACTCCCCTGCTGACAAAGATATTTAACAAACTATATGAAGGTGGAAAATTTCCGAATGAATGGTCTAGATCTATAATTATACCATTGCATAAAAAAGGAAATAGGAAAAACCCAGGAAACTACAGAGGTATATCTCTGATATGTATTATAAGTAAAATATTTACATCAATTTTAAACAGACGCTTATATGATTGGGCCGCCGAGAAAATGGTAAAATGAGCGAAGAACAAGCAGGTTTTAGGAGAGGCTATGCAACTACCGACCATATATATACATTGATGTCAATTATAAAAAGATGCCTATATGGTAGAAGAAGAAGCAAATTCTATGTAGCTTTTATCGATTATCAAAAAGCCTTCGATACTGTAAGAAGAGAGAAATTATGGAAAGTGCTACAAAAAAATGGTATTTTCACAAAAATGCTAGAAATGTTAAAAGGTATATACAACCAAGTACAGGCATGCGTAAGAAGCGGGGCCAGTCTCTCGAAATTTTTCAACTGCCCACTAGGGGTAAAACAGGGATGTCTGTTGTCCCCCCTAATCTTTTCATTGTTAATAGCAGAGGTAGCAGAGAGAGTGACCCAGAACGGCAGACACGGAGTTCAATTATACAAAATGGCAAGAAAATTTTTTTGCTCCTATTTGCAGATGATATAGCGTTAATATCGTCAACACCAGTTGGCCTACAAATCAAATAACGAATCTACAACAAGCATCAGATAACCTAGGGCTCACAGTAAATCTGCAAAAAACAAAAGTGATGGTATTCAGGAAGGGAGGGTATTTGGGGAAAAACGAAAAATGGAATTACAAAGGGGAAAGAATAGATACTGTAAACAGTTATAAATATTTAGGCTTCACCCTAACGACAAAACTATCCATGGACATAGCATTAGCGGAGTATGCAGGGAGGGCGAAAAGAAAAATAATAGAATTAAGAAAAACCCTGTATAGTCTTGGATACATGGATACAACGGTCTTTTTTAAGCTGTTTGACTCACAGATCAAACCACTTCTTTTATATGCTGCAGAAATTTGGGGACTCACAAGATATGAAGTGATAGAGAACATACATACATTTGCTTGCAAAAAATTATTAGGAATATATAAAAAGACACCAAACACACCCTTATATGGCGAATTAGGTAGGTATCCACTATTTATTGATACAACAATAAGGGCTATAAGATATTGGTTTAAGTTATTAAGAATGACACCAAACAGAATACCAAAACAAGCGTATAATAATAAACTGACAGAAGATGAAAAGAACGCCAAATTGGGCCAGGAAAGTAAAATATAGTCTAGACATATACGGCTTCTCATATGTTTGGATAAGTAATGGAATGGTGAACGAAAACACTTTTATTAAAGAACTCAAACAAAGAATGATCGATGGTTATAGACAAGACTGGCATAGTACAATCGAAAATAGCGAGAGGTATATAAGCTACAGGACATTCAAAACAACACACCAGCTAGAACAGTATGTCAAAGACATAACAATTTCAAAGTTTAAAAGAGCACTAGTTAAATTTAGACTCGGCATAAGCGAAATAAATATAAATAAGAAATATAAAGATAAGACAGCAGAAACAGCATGCCCCTTTTGTCCTAACGAAGAAACCGAACTACATTTCTTAATAAGATGTCCGAAATATAAGCAACCAAGGGAGAAGTATCTACAGAAACATTTTAAGAACCTACCTAACAAAACTCTACAAGGAATACTGCAACAAACTAAGACAGAAATTATCAGAGACGTTGCCATGTACATTTATTACGCAATGCGCATTAGGGAAGACTTACTAAGTAATAAATAAAATATGGATGCAATTCTAAAAGAAAGCTGTTCTGAAGTAGAGTTCTCATTAATTAGTAAGTAGAAATGCTTAATGTAAGCTTGTTACACAAACTAATACAAACTAAAGCACAAGAAGATACAATCGAAACATTATTATAGTAACAGCATAGTAAGACATATATATGTGTGTGTGTGTGTGTGTATATGTGTATATATGTATATGTATGCATGTGTATGTGTGTGTGTATATGTATGTATGTGTATGTGTATATGTACATGTGTGTGTGTATGTGTGTATGTATGTGTATATATATATATATATATATATATATATATATATATATATATATATATATATATATATATATATATATATGTGTGTGTGTATATATATATATATATATATATATATATGTATGTGTGTGTGTGTGTGTGTGTGTGTGTGTGTGTGTGTATATATATATGTATATAGGTAATAGCATAGCAGACATGTAAACACACAACCCAAAGCCAAGACATCAACCAGAAGTTGAGAAGGCGAATGGACTAAGCAAATTTTGTGTCCGATTTTGATCTTGATGTTGATTTTGATTTCGATTTTGATTTTGACAGATGTTTTGAATGTTCGATGTTCTAATTCCTGTTTTTTTTGGGGTTTTTTTTTTTGTTTTGTTTTTTTTTTTTTTTTTTTTTTTGATTTCTTGATTTTTGACCTTTGGGTACGAAGGAAAGAGAGGAGTATTAATTTAAAAGGGCTGTGACAGAGAGCATGTATGACGTTTAAACCTATCTTTTGTTTGTGAACATCGATTTTTGATTATTGATTTTAGAATGTTGACTAGAATTTCTATCAAATATTGTCCGAAGAACTATCGATGGCTAACTACTGATTGAATTATTGATTATGGATTGTCGACTACTGATTATTGATGATCGGTTATATTATAGATATGTATATATGTCCCATCTTGTCTTGTAACTCCATTTACGTATGGGCTGGTGGCCTCGTAAATAAATATCGTGTGATCGTGTGATGTGATCGTGTGATCGTGTGATGAGTGGTTTTTGCCAATTAGCAGTGACGGAAATATGGGTTTGACTGTGGTAATCAGAGTTCAAGTGAATCCTCGCTGGTGTTGGATGAGACGACTGGATAGCTCTGAGGTGTTCCACAAAGCGTTCGTTGAGGGTACGATATGTTTCCCCAACGTACAACTTTGAACAGAGGCTGCATCTCAGTACGTACACCAAGTTGGTGGACTGGCAGGTGAAATGGGATTGGACGTTGAATTTTCCTTTAGGGCCAGTGATGCTGTTGATGTTGGCAATGAAAGTACTGGTTTTACATCCACGTTGAGTGCATGGGTAATTTCCGGCTGAAGAGTTGGTGTTTCTACTGAACTTGGTTCGTACCAGGTGGTCGCGAAGGTTTTTGTCTCTCTTGTAGGCGATGAGGGGAGGCTTTGGGAAGATCGATTTCAGCTTCGGATTGTAAGATTTTGAAATGGTGGAAGAGGATTTTTTGACGGGAATGTTATGGGGGTGGGTAGATGAGTGTCAATGGAATACGGTCTTTGTTGTCTGAATCAGGTTTGGACGTCAAGGCTTCTGACTGGGAGACGGAATTTGCTCGAACAAGATCCTCTTGCACAATGGTAGGTGGATATCCACGTGCCTCAAAAAAGGATGCCATGTAGAGGTGCCTTTGCTTCAAAGTCCTGGTCATCACTGCACAGGCGTTGGAGACGTAGGGATTGGGAGAAGGGAATGTTGTCTTTTGCAGGGCGTGGATGACTAGATGAATTCAATAGGTAGGGATGAGAATCTGTGGGCTTGTAGAAAACAGAAGTTGACAGCTGTTGTGAGTCAGCTGAGATGGACAGTTGGATATTCAAGAATGGCACAGTGGTCTCCGAAATCTGGTAGGTGAAGCGAAGAGCTGGGTGGAATTGGAAACAAATGTTATGAACTGTAGGTCAGATTTTGAACTGGATGTGGCTCCTACACAGTCATCAATCACCAATTTTTTAGGTATTTTGTTTAGTAGAAAATGCAGATGTAACCTTGTCATAATCAGTGTTGTCTCTTCATCATTCCAATAATCATATTCATCATCATTATCTGGCCATTGATGTTATACTATAATACAACATATTAGTTATATCATCTGTAAAAGCAACAACAACAACACATCATCATCATGATGATGATGATCATCATCATCATCATTATCATGATCATTAGTAGCAGCAGCATTAGCAGTAGTAGCAGTAGTAGTAGTAGCAGCAGCAGTAGAAGTACTAATAATAGTAGTAGTGGTCACAGCAGCAGCAGCAGCAGTAGCAGTAGTAGGGTAGTACTAGAAGTAGTCCTCATAGCAGTACTAGTAGTAGTTGTGAAGGTGGTGGAACTAGTCGTGGTAATAGTTATGGTAGAAGTGGTAGAAGTAGCAGCAGTAGCAGTAGTGGCAGCCGCAGCAGTAGCAGTAGTGGCAGCAGCAGCAGCAGTAGCAGTAGTGGCAGCAGCAGCAGCAGTAGTGGCAGCAGCAGCAGTAGCAGTAGAGGCAGCAGCAGCATCAGTAGTGGCAGCAGCAGCAGCAGCACTAGTGGCAGCAGCAGTAGCAGTAGTGGAGAGCAGCAGCAGCAGTAGCAGTAGTGGCAGCAGCAGCAGTAGTGGCAGCAGCAGCAGTAGCAGTAGTGGCAGCAGCAGTAGCAGTAGTTGTAGAAGCAGCAGCAGCAAGTGGAAGTGAACAAAGGTAGAAGAGAAAGACAAAACAGCACTGTGTGTCACTTGTTTTTGTTTTAGTGCATACCTGTCAGCAAAATGTGTGATGAAGTTAGAGACTGCAAAACCTCGAACGACGAGGAGCTATGCAGCCATCAAAATGTGATAACCTATTTTAGGGAAGTAAGGCCCCCAGCTCTTGTTAATTTCGACGTGC
>JADBJO010009942.1:0-7500 GCA_016801955.1 Conus betulinus
ACGGCGCACAAGGGACGCGGTTACGAGACACAGTCTTCTGACAAGTATCACATGAACGACAATACTCCTTGACTGACTGAGACACTCCTGGCCAAAAGAACGATGCAAGAACTCGCTGTAGAGTACGTCTGATCCCACAATGACCAGAAAAAAATGCTGTCATGCGCAGTATGAAGCACAACGTTACGTAACTCCTGAGGAACTACCACCTGACGCTTAACTTCACCCTTGTCCTTGACCAAGCGACATAGAACATCATTAAAAAAAAAACAAAAACAGGCTTAGTCAAAGGGGAAGGTACCTCAGTTACAACTGAAGAGAACAAATGACTCAAAGAGGCATCACGCTTCTGCATAGCAGCAAATTCCTTAGGCTGTACATCCAGCACAACAAATCAGGCACTGACAACGGTACAGGCAACTTTTTCTCCTTGTCTGCCTGTAAACGAGTAGTCACATTACATGGACAAAAGATCCACCAGCACCTGAACATGCTGAGAGTAACACCTGGAAGATTACCAAGAATGAGATCCGTTACTGGGGTCTCAAATAACACAGGCAAGCACCTCACCCTCAAAGTAAGGTGTACTAACTGAGACCACAGCAAGAGGGAAAACCTCAATCTTACCTCCAAAAGAACGACAATGTTGTTCTTCACCAGTGAACTAGTGCGGAAGAACAAAAAAACGAACGCGCACTCCCGCAGTAGTGCAACCTGTGTCCCTCAACACAGAACAGTGAAACCCATTGACAGTTCCTGACTCAACCAGTAAGCCGTCAGTGTTAACATGTGACACCATTGAATGGGCTACAGTAGATGGATCCGAAACATTGTCTCTGACATACCCACGACATTCACTGCTGACTGCTCTACAGATGGACAATCCCGAGCTCTATGAAACCAGCACCACACAATTGTAACAACCTGCGGGTGTACCTGAGGTATTATGAGCCTGTCCGCGCTGTCGGCCACGGTTACGCGGATACCGAGAGTTAGACACTGTTTGACCACCTCTAGGTGTACCGGTATTTGCACCTAAATGACCAGACTGCTGACCACCACTGGTAGCAGACTGTTCAAACCAGCTGCCACGATCCCGTCCGCTACGAGAATTTTGACACACGCGCGGAATTTTGACCTCCACGGTAACGATTACGGTTCTGATTTGAACGCCAAGAGCCAAATCCACGGTCTGAACCAACACATTTTGGTGATGTGCGAGAAAGCGACATTTATATCGAAAACCGTGTGTCCGTTCCCTTGCGGGCAAACGTCCAATCAGGATGCGCAGTCCTGTACTGTTCCACAAGCTCGCGCATTTCTTTAGAGCTCGCGACCGACCTTTCCTTTAGAAAAACAGCCAAGTCCTTTGAAACGCTGTTTAAAATCTGCTCACGCAAAAACAGATCACGAAGTTCCGCATAATCCTTTTTAGTTTTGGACAAGTCATCCACCGATCAAGAAAATGCGCAGACCGAATCAAATACGCAGGAAATGACTCGCCTTTTCTCGGACGCACGGTAGGGAATTTTTTGCGAAATCCTTCGGCGGTACACCGGTAACGCTTAAGTAATTCATCCTTAAGTTTATCCCATGTTAAAGTATCCTTTGCTGCCAAAGAATGATACAGCGCGTCACACTGCCCTTGAAAATAGACGCAATATACAATAGCCACTTATCTTTGGGCCCACTCACAAGAAGTAGCATGACTCTCAAATCTAAACAAAAATGCATCAATCTCATCTTTGCTTTCATCAAAGACAGGCATCTTGGGGATATAAGAAGAACGACAAGAAATAGGTTTCGCATCACCAGAACCCTGCAGCAGAACCATTGTCTGTTTACACCAAAAGCTTTTAATTTCTCCATTTCAAGCTGAAGCTTCTTACTCTCTAACTCTAACTCCATGGCTTTCAATTCTTTCTCATGCTGCTCCCTCTCCTTCTCTCTCTGTCTTTCCCTATCCATTTCTTCTTCTCTCTCTTTCTCTCTCTGTCTTTCTTTATCCTTTTCTTCCCTTCCCTTTCTTTATCCTTTTCTTCCTCTATCTTGCGCGCTCAGCGCGATCCTCACACTGTTTGACATATTGAATCAACTCCGGCCCATCAAGGCCTAACGTCTTACCCTGAGACAGGTAGGTCTCAAAGGCCGACATTTTGAATGAATTTTTTTTAAGATAGTAAAAAAAATGAAATTTTATGAAAAAGAAAAGAACAATGAAAATTTACTTTAAATTTGAAAAAGAAAAGAAAAATGAATTTAAAGTTTCAGTATAAAAATTTCCTTCCACTCACACCAAAATCCAATCACTCCTATACACAGTAATAAAAAAAAAAAAATGTTTTAAAACAGCAAACCCAAGAAAAACTTCCCAAAAAAAAAATTGTTTGTTTGGACAGGCCTCCAAAATGACCACCCTTTTGCATCAAATCAGTGGCCAGGGGGGAAGGAGAGAAATCAAATTCAAATAATAGGAAAGAAAACGGTTGTGAAACGAAAAAAAAAAAAACTACGTAAGGCAAAGCGTCTCCCATCGCCATGCCCCCCTGCTACCCACAAGAGAAGGTGGAAGCTCACCAGGCTATGGAACAACAATGCCCTAACAAAACAGAGGTAGAAATAGAAAAAGAGGCACTCACTCAACAATCCTTTCACATACACATACACACACAAAAAAAAAAAATCTTACAACAACATTAATTAAAACAATGAAAAGACAAACACCTAAAAAGGGGGGATAATACACATCACTATCAGAAACCCTACCTAAGAAATGAAAATGAGAAAATTTTCAAACTAGATAGGTGCCTATATATAAAGACGAAATAGAGAGAGAATGAAGTCAGAAAACAGCAAAAGTAGACAGAGTGGAAATCACCAAGACAGTAAGAAAAAGTAAGACTAGAAATTAGAAAAAAAGCCCTCTGGACTACCCTACTGGCACAGCCCACCCGTATAATTGGAGACGGGACTAGCACAAATAATACTAGAATAGAAAAAAACACACAAAACACACACACACACACACACACACACACACAAAAGTTACATAGGGACACTTTTGAAAGTGAACACTAAGTCTTAAGTGGGGTTGGGGGGAAAAAACAAAATTATTTTGCCACTCCAAAAAAAAAAAAAATAAAAAAAAGGGGGTAGGTATCAATCAAAGTTGCAATAAAAATAAAGGAGGGTTACAAAACAAAATATTTCTAAATTTTTGAAAAAAAAATCAGGAAATGGATACAATATAAAGAAACTGATTCAAAATAATGAAAGGAATAACATTTTATGCAATTAATAATAAGTACAAGAAGGGGTTTAAAACAAGAAAATTACACAAAAAAAAAAAAAATGATAAAGTACTGGGGAGGGTATATGTGGGGGGGGGGGGGGGGGGGGAGGTTACATGAAAATCCTTAAAATACTTAGTAGAAAAAAAAAAAGTAGAAAAAAAAAAGGGAAGGGTGTGTGGGGGGGGGGGGGGGGGGGGGGGGGGGGGGGGGATTTCACAGCAAAATCTGTTCAAATTGCTGAATGATAAATCAAGAAAGGAAATATGGGGGAGGGGTTTAAATGGAAATTTTTACAATATAAAGAAAATTAGTGGGGGGGGTGGGGGGGGGGGGGGGTTATCCAAATAGAAAAGGTAATTATGCGTAATAATCAAATGTTCCCACACAACATTCACTAATACCTTAAACCATGCATGCACGCACATACGCATACGAACATGACGTCTTTCCTCCACACACAACTGCATCCACTCCATACACATAAGGCGCAAACAAAGGTCAATTTCGATTCATCCCCTCCTTAATCTTTTTAAATCCATGGGGGGTTTCTTTACTCTGGCATCAATCAAAGCTTACATATTTTCATAATCTGTGATTTTTTCAGCTAGTGCAACCAATCAAGCACGCTTCTTTGAAGCTCAATACTGATGTTGCAGGTTTACTCACTGCAAGTGTCCGCACGCACTCTCTGTGTGGTGTCCGGAACCGGCTTCCTCTGTGCGGGGATCCCATACTGCCCATTACATATCACAACTACTGGTCGGCGCAAACTTTTGTCCAACCTGGATCTTCCCGCGGATCGGAACTTGGCCCGGGGGAATGCGCACAGCCCCCCGGCCATCCACCTTAGTGCCCAATCTCCAGTGTCTTCTTTCCTCTACCACACGGGGAGTTGGCCCAGGGCTTGAGTACCGGTCAATCAACTACAATTCACATACTTCTGTATGTGTTAGGCCTCTGCCTTTATCAATGGGCACAGTCCGCCTCTTCTTCACCTAAATCATCTGTTCCATTCTCAGAGTGCGCACTGATACAGGTCAACGCCTGTTTATATTCAAATCGCGATGAACAGTGTGTTAAAAATTTCACTCAAACCCTGGGCCACGTTCAGTCAATACGCTCCCTTGTGTCACACGACTAACCTATAGTGTAACGCACGAATCAATAATCTTTTTCCTAATCTGTACTGTCTCATGTAATCGCGTAGCATACGAAATATCACTCCGCATTACTTGACAAATACCAAAAACACACGAAAAAAGACATGAATTTCACGTGCAGAGTGTCTGGGTCTTTATTAAACTCAATCGAGTCTTGTCGGAAGTGGGTTTCCGACACTGTTCACATCGCTTTAAGGCGTGTCGGACGCATACTTCCGACAGAGTTTGACGATGTTTAGATCATACCACCTTTTATTAAAGGGCAATAAATCTCATTTTAGGGACAGCTTGGGACAGCTTAGGGCCTTTCTTTGCAAAGTTGAAAAGCTTCCCTTAGGCCGTTCTTCATGTATTCTGTAGTAGTTTTATACAGATCTGAATTGTCCTACTCTCAGTTCCCGCGATCAAACGATTTTCAACACGATCACACGATTTTGTTTGGATCAAGCATTTTTTGGGTCAAATTCTTGTGTTTTATGCAGTTGTGATAAATGTTCTATTCTCTGTAGGGTCATATCAAGTGCTCAGAAGTGTAACTGAACTTAAGCAAAAAGATAGAGAGCATGAACAAGTGGATTGCAGTGTGCACAAAAAGTTTTTTTTGTTTTCTGCAAATGTGTATCATTTTGGATTACTGACATCATGAACTGTGTAGATTCCTCACTGAAGGTAAGCATTTGTGATAAATGTATTGTTTTTTGTTGTTGTTTTTTTTCCTATCCAATGGTATATGTTTCATGCTCCTAGGTGAAATGGTTGATTTTTTATTATTTTTTTAATTGCCCAAAATTGTGTGATCTCTGGGGGACAACTGGTCCATTCTGGCTGTGACTTGATTGAGTTAAAGTCAAGGTGTCTCTGCCTGAGAGAGAGGAGTTGGAAGACACCAAACATGACTTAAGGTCATTAGAATCCACACAGACAGCTCGGACAATGGCTTGGACATTCAGAAAACATTTGCACAGGGAAACATTGTATCATCTACACATTAAATAATTTATGCAATAATATTCTTGATGTGCCCAAAAGTCATACACAATCATATGGATATGAAAGAAAAAGTCGAAAGGGGACATACTATTCAGATCTAGCTTCTTTCAGTGGTGATTGAAGCCTAAATAGGACATAACAATGTGCTATGTACGCACCACTACATAATCATCTGAAAGGGAAAGACATGTCCTGGGTTGTTTAACAGTCGACAGGGGGTTGACACAAAAGATCCGCATGATTTGCCAAGACAGCCCTACAGAGACTGTGCCTGTTGGGAATCGTAATATTACTCCTCTCCTCCTCCTCCTCTCCTCCTCCTCCTCCTCCTACTACTACTACTACTACTACTACTAATAATAATATATTACTTACGGCGCTTAATCTTACATCTTATACGCCCTAAGCGCTTACAAACACATAGAAGGTTAAAGAAAACGTAAGTGAAACTAACAAGAAGATGAACATTGCAATAAGTACCATACACCTGCACACAAAGGTGCATATTGACACACATCCATGCACACACACACACACACACACACACACACACACACACACACACACACACACACATACACACACGCACGTACGCACGCACGTACACACGCACATACACATACCCACTCCCCCACCCCACCCACCCCCCCCCCCCGCTATATATATATATAATATATATACACACATCCTCTCTCAGTCACTCTCTACATAGCATGTATTTATTCCCCCCAAGGCCGTGTGCCCCACATTCATACTCCAAAAATGTGGAACTTGATAAGAGAAACAACCTAACAAGTACCCATTATATAGAAAAGGAAGATACAAATTCTCCCGGTAAGGGTATGCACATGAGATAAGAAAAGAACAAACCTAAACCTGTCAAGTCAGGCTAGTCCTGTTATTATTCTGCTGAACACAGAACCCTATCCCCCAGTGCACAACACACAGAAGCGCTGCTTCGGCAATTAAAACATCAAGAAAGAAAGAAAGAAAAAGGAAGAAGAAAGAAAGAAACAAATATAATATATATATATATATATATATATATATATATATATATATATAACACTAATAAAAAAAATAACACCAATCATAAAAGACAACTGGAGAAGAGATAATGCCTAAGGGTGCGGCCTACACCCTGCAATGGGAGTTACGCACCGCGACAAGGGGAGACAATTTCCTACCTACATTACCTTGCTAGGTTAAAGCTGGCTATGGTACTGCGAAACACTGCCAAGTCGACCAACGCTGGTCCTGTCATGCTACAACAAAGACCTTATCTAATAACCCTTTGTCCAATAAGCAACCACCCCAACCCGAAAGAAAACAAATCCCACCTACCTATACGAGTAATAGGCTGATAGGAATACGGACGCAAACGCTCTATCTGGTTTAAACAGAAACAAATGAACTAACGGACAGGAGACAAAACCAGACGAAATCCGGCGAGCGCGAGGGGGCAGACAGGCGTGGCCAACACGAGGGGGTGGCTCCTGCACTACCCTACCAACACCCAGGGTGCCGAAGACTCCTGATGAGGCCGCCTACATGGTGGGACCTCGTCCCTCCAACCTCCCGCGCTGCTAGATTTTAAAATGAAAGGGGGGAAAAAAAAAAAAAAAACGAAAACCAGCAAAACAAGACAAAACCCCGATGCCCGTTAGTGGTGTTATGGCAACGATGGACTTAATCTGCCCTCCCGGCATCTCCACCAAAGTTGTCACAAAGGACAGGGTTCTGAGGAGGACAACGATCCAACTGCCACCGCCCACTCACCAACAAACACGCAGAGGCAAGAGAACTACAAACAAGGACGCCACTTTAATTGAACGAAATAAAAAATTTTGTCAACATTCACACACTGAGGGAGGGGGGGGGGGGGGGGGGGGGGGAGCACAAGGCCATACAGAAGAAAAGAAAGACAGATGTCAGCAAAAAAAAAAGTATTTGAGAGAAAGCAAAGAAGAGAGAGTTCCCCTCTGCTGGACTACCCTACAGGGACACAAGACGAAGAGAAAAAAAAAATTAAAGGGAGCCAGGTTAAACCCCTCTCC
>JADBJO010009942.1:12500-17500 GCA_016801955.1 Conus betulinus
TGCCGAGGGTTCTGGTGGTTCACTGCCGAGGGTTCTGGTGGTCCACTGCCGAGGGTTCTGGTGGTCCAGTGCCTAGGGTTCTGATGGTCCAGTGCCTAGGTTCTGGTGGTTCACTGCCTAGGGTTCTGGGTGGTCCACTGCCTAGAGTGCTGGTGGTCCACTGCCTAGGGTTCCGGGTGGTTCACTGCCGAGGGTCTGATGGTCCAGTGCCTAGGGTTTTGGTGGTTCACTGCCCAGTGTTCTGTGGTCCAGTGCCTAGGGTTCTGGTGGGCCACTGCCGAGGGTTCTGGTGGTCCTCTGCCTAGGGGTCTGGTGGTTCACTGCCTAGGGGTCTGGTGAGCCACTGCCTAGGGTTCTGATGGGTGGTCTACCGGTGGTCCACTGCCTAGGGTTCTGGTGGTTCACTGCCTAGGGTTCTGGTGGTCCACTGCCTAGGGTTCCGGTGGTTCACTGCCGAGGGTTCTGGTGGTCTGATGGCTGAGGGCCAGTCTCCTTCCTGCAGCTGGTCGTGATGCTGGTGGGACAGAGGAAGCAGCTCCTTTCACCCAGTTTTTGTAACTCTACATTATCACAGAGAGAGAGAGAGAGAGAGAGAGAGAGAGAGAGAGAGAGAGAGAGAGAGAGAGAGAGAGTTTTATACAGCGTGGCTTTACATGCTCGTTGAATCCCAGATTGACAGTTTGGTATTGTTTCTTATTTCAGTGTTTTTCTAATAGACAGCGGTGCACCATTAGTCCAGAATGTTTAAATCTGGCCGATGAAGAAGGCTGTGATTGTGAAAACAGTGGCATGGTGGGATCATCGTATACTAGCATAATGGGTGGATCGGGTTCTAATACAACTTATTATAACGATCATGATCACCATCTCAACCCCCCTGCGGTGGTTCAGTTTGATACATCTCTGTCTGGCAAGGTTTTCTTCGAATCTCTTCCATCCTCTACCAATGATGATGGCAGTAATGACGTCACAGTGTGTCCACTGACCCACTTCCAGTGTCCTGGTGATGGTTACTGTCTGCCTGTCTTTGTCCTCTGCAATGACATGAACGACTGTCCGGGTCATGAGGATGAGATGCACTGTGAGCAGTTGACATGTCCAGGGTTCTATCGGTGCCGGGGTTCCCATGTCTGTCTGCATCCTGACCACGTGTGTGATGGATTCCTGCACTGTAAGCAGCAGGATGATGAACGGTTCTGTAATCACCTGTGTCCCAAGAAATGCACGTGCCAGGGTCTGTCGTTTCATTGCAGCAGAAAGTTCAGTACAGAGAGGTTCCTGACGTGCGTTATTTGGATGCCAGCGACAGTGGACTGAGGCCGGAACGTCTGTGGAACAATACCATGTTAGCGTTTCTGGCTCTTCGACGTTGTGAACTCATCTCCCTCTCTCTCCCCCGTTATCCAACTTGGTCATTTTAGATGTCAGTTACAACCTCATCCCCACACTGACCACAGACATGTTGAAAGATGTGAATCATCTCAAGGTGTTGCTGCTGACAAGTAACCCCCTGACTGAAGTGTTTGAAGGCCACAGATTGTCAGATTCACCAGCCCCACACAAACTCCAGGCGGTCAACGTGGTCTCCTCACTGACCGTCCTCAACCTGTCACAGAGTGGCCTGCAGCGGGTGACTGGCAGTTTGCCCACACCACAGCTACAGACACTGGACGTGACAGGATGTGACCTGCACCACCTCCCCCCGTCACACTGGCTCACCCCCCTCTCCCTGTTACACTCTGTACATACAGACCTGCCCACACTGTGTTGCCCTCAGAACTTGCCTGCAGACTTCCACCTCCAGAACTGCCACTCCCCCTCCCCTCTCCTCTCCTCCTGTCACAATCTGCTGGGATCACCCGCTCTACGTGCTGTGACTGCCATCCTGGCCGCTGTCACCTTGCTGGGCAAATGGAGTAAACCTCTTCTTCCTGCTGCGTGGAGATCGGGAGAAGAGAAGCAGGTGTGCTGTCTTTGTGTGTCAGTTGTCCATGTCCAACTTGCTGATGGGGGTGTATCTGTTGGGAGTGTGTGTGGCTGACCAGGTGTACTGGGGGGAGTATCTGTGGGTAGACAGGTGGTGGAGGTACAGTCCCTGGTGTTCCCTGTGCAGCTTTCTGTACCTGTTCTGTGTCCAGGTGTCTGCCTTGATCCTGGTGTGTCTGACAGTGGGTCACTGTGTTCACCTGGCCAGGCCAGACCTACAGGTGTGGGGCAGCAGGCAGTGGTGACCTCCAGCGTCCTGTGTTGGGTGATGGGTGTCATTCTGTCCACCACACTCCATCTCTTCTCCTGGACGTCACAGCATCAAAGCAGTCTGTGTGTCCCTTTCCCCTTTGACCAGCACCCTGGGTGCCCATGACCATGGGTTACATGCTGTGGTCATACTGAACACACTGCTGATGGCAGTGACAATGGCAGGTCAGGTGTACATCTACATCATCGTTCTTGCCAACCCCATCGTGTTTCTGGTCAACTCTCAAAGATCACACCAGCTGGACTCTGCTCGCCGCACCATTCCCATCTCAGTGACTGACGCCTGTGGCTGGTTCCTGGTGGATGTTCTGGTGCTGCTGATGCCCACACTCAACGTCATGCCTGAGGACATCCGCTCTGCTGGGACAGCCTTTGTCTTGCCATTCAACATGGCGATCAATCCGCTCCTGTACGTGTTGAACGTGGCCTTGGAGCGACGCAGACACACCCAGCTACAGCGTGTGCTGCAACGGCTGGGAAACAAGGTCAAGGACAGACGACAGGACCAAAAGGGGTCAGTCTGAGGCCCACAAAACAGTCACTGAACGGGAATGGAACGTTTTAATTAATGACGAAAATGTTGAGCATTTCAGTTCTTGGGTTATAAAAACGTTTCAATTAATGTGAGTGATGTTGGGTAGTTGGGAGTTTTCTCTGATGTTCATCAGTCAAACAGTCCAGTCCCATGGCCCGGCTCTAGCATCAGCATGCACACAGGTCTCAGAATGGTTTTCTCAGAGTGCCCTGCCACATTTGATCGTTTGTTTAACAAGAAAGAAAGGAAAGAAGGAAGAAGAGAGAGAGAGAAAGAAAAAGAAAGAATGAAAGAAGAAAAAAAAAAAAAAAGAAAGAAGGAAAGAGAAAAGAAAAGAAAAGAAAACTGACAACATCAAAACTAATGTGATGATGTATGTGATGTGTAGCTTCTTTCGAGTATTAATGCAGTGTGTTGTGTTGTGAGGCATTTCACTCTGCAGTTATACACTGCTACAGTGCACCGTCATATCATGTCATCCTGTGGCATGTTTTGCTGTTCTGTCCTGCGGTTTGCAAACTAATCATGTGTTGTCACACGACGGTCCCCATGCACACACTCACATGCACACAGAGACAGTCATTTGGCCCCACGTGCAACAACACATTTGACTCCTTTGTTTCAGTACAACAGTCTAGACTGCAATTTTAAATCCCCCCCCCCCCGGGTTTCAAAAAATGTTCCTTTTCCGTCTATTCACACCTCACTTCTTTTGGCGCGAGTCTTTTTTTTTTTTTTAATGTTTCCTCTGTTTTCCTTTTCACAATATGTCATTTAAGAAGATGTCACAACAATCATAACTTTTCCCCTTCATACAAATTCTTCATACTTTTTTGTTGTTGCAGAAATGCATGCAGGTCACACTGAACTCAGTTCATTCGCCCATTTTACAAACTTCTTTTCAGGTCATACAGACGCCCAACTGGCCTCACATAAACAACAATCCATTCTGGGTTCACAGACCTCAATTCTCTTTAAATTTTCCAATGAGAAAAAAAACAAACTCATTTTTATTTCCAATCACAAAAAAATGATACATTCTTTCCAAGAAGACAATCTTTCAACTATCTAAAGTGTATACTCTTTCTAAGAGGCCGATAATTCAACTACAAAAAAGTGTCTACTTTCCATGAGGACAATCACATCATCACATGTCCAATTATCCAATTCAAAATTTCTCTTGACAGTGGACATTCTTTCCCATGGAGAGAGTTCCTTATGACCATGACTCTTGTCTCAACTGACAGTCCAAAGCTTGTTCAAAGTAATGCCTCCAACGTATAGGATGCTGGATCCAGAAAGACAAAGCACCCTGTTAGTAATCTAAATTAATAGCTTACTTGGAATATACTTGTGACGATCAGTCACAGGATTCACATCTTACCTATCAGATGTGTGAACAGGGTAGACTTTGGAAATAATTCTGATCCCGATCAAAACCAGAAGATACAATCATAAAATCGAGATCGCGATGAACAGTCCATACTCACCCTAGGATCTACAGATGGACAAGAGTTCAACTCTCTCTCTCTCTCTCTCTCTCTCTCTCTCTCTCTCTCTCTCTCTCTCTCTCTCTCTCTCTCTCTCTCTCTCTCTCTCTCCGTCATACTTCGTCGTCTCCTAGCTAATCTCTTCCTCTCTCTCCTTCTTCTTCTTCTTCTCTCTCTCTCTCTCTCTCTCTCTCTCTCTCTCTCTCTCTCTCTCTCTCTCTCTCTCTCTCTCCTCTTAGCTAGTCCGCTGCTTTCGCCAAAGTGGCAGGCAGTCTCTCTTTTTCCGTAGAGTACAATCATCACTGTTCAGAATCCTGATCGCTGAGGAGTAAGCACGCTGTGAAGGAGTTTTCAATCACTCCCGTGAAAGTTCTAATAAACAAAAAAAACAAACAAACAAAACAAAAACAAATACCCCCCCCCCTTTTTTTTTTAAAAAAAAGCACAAAAAAAAGAAGAAAAACATATCAAGTATCTGCAGAGCAGGTCTGCCAATTTAAAGTGCACAAAACTGTTTTTTTTTTTTTTTTTTTTTCTCCGGGACGCATGACATGTGCTTTGTTGTGTGCATTGGCGCATCCTCTGAAACCAGCTGTTTTGGAATATAATGTCCTGCATGTTGTTATCATGTACTGTGTTTCAGCTTGTGTCATCTGGTTTTTGTCGTGCTGTGTTCTGCATTGTCCTTGCTATCTTGTTGAATGCCAGTGTATTCTACA
>JADBJO010009942.1:22500-25000 GCA_016801955.1 Conus betulinus
GTAGGCTGTTGTGAAGTTCACTTATATAAGGTGTAGGGAACAGGGTGATGTAGAATGGAGAGGGTGGTAGTCCTAGTTGGCTTGCTATGGTAATCAAATAAAAGGGGTAGGTAAAGGGAGGGGGTGGGTATGATGAGGGTAGGGGTAACGTATGGATACTATTGTAGCGTATACAATAGTTAGGTTAAGGTTGGGTATTATAGAGGGGGTAGCTTAAGGGTATCTTTGGTTAAGAATAATACTTATTATAAAGTGAGTGCAGGGATGTTAATCGTTATATATATGAATAACCTTCCATGGTGTTGTGCTATGACATGTGATGTGCTATCCCACGTTTGGTTATGAGGAAATGTTTATGCGATCATGTTTTTTTTTTTACATTTTACTGATTTAGTGTTGATGGGGATGTAATTTAAGACTGAAAGAGTATTACCACAAGCATTTGTCAATACGGCTTTAAAAATGGAGATCTGAGGTCGATGCGGGTTTGCCTATTCTAGTTCAGTACCAAACATAGAGGAAATACTGTCGACTGTTCTGTTGTTCTGTTAATGGTTTAGTAGTAATAGAATTGTATGTGAAAAAGAGCTACAGTATGCTGTTAAAATCGTCCATGGCATTGAGACAGACCTTGTGCTGTTAATGTCCGACTGGTCAGTTCTATTACTTTGCTGGTGACAATATTGGTTTTTGATTAGTGTGCCACTGGTGTGAGCATTGTCCACCTTTATAGTCGCGTTGTATGAGGTGGGGGGTACATATTATGGAGAAATACAAACTCAGCCCCATGTGCAAATGAACTCTGGTGATTTTTTAAAAAAAAAAAACTGTTGTCTGGACCGATAACATTTACGACTGCTAGTCAAAAACTCTGGTAGGAACAGCAGTGGGCTGGGTTAAGTGGTTAAACCCAGTATCGGTACCGTGTAGTCATAAGGACGTTTTGTAACTGTAGGTGCTGACAGACCGCCCTGGCTTCCGCCTTTGACTCCCGCCTGGGCTGTCGTTCCTGGTTGCGCCTGAATCTACCCTGGCAGCTGTCCTGTCATCCGCTGTGATGTCTGCTCTGATGGTCGCCTGACTTCTGCCTTGGCTTGGCTCTGATGCGCCCACCACCCGTACCAGTCCGAGGTGGAACCGACCTTGGGTGGGTGCTAAGTGAGGCCGCGAGGGGGGTGTGGGTGTGGTGTCACCTGCCGCCTGCGTCTGCCGTTTGGAGGAGAGTCCTACGTGCGTGACCTGTCCAGGTCACGTGTGTCCTCACCGCCAGCTTCCAGCCTGCGACTCTGTGACTGCAAGGTTTTTACGTAGGGTGTGATAGTTACACTACTGCAGACACACACTTTGTGATAGGTAGTGCACTCTACACTTTCATCGGTTGGTGATCTCCAATCATCTTCAGTCTCCATTGTTAGTCTTCAGTCTTCTTCATCTGGTAAGCTTCAGTCATCGTCATCGTTTGGGTCTCGACATTTGCGCTTCACTCTGTCTTTCTTCATCCCTGTCCGATTAGCCGGTGGTGATGTTGTGACTACTGATGGTTGCGGAGACTTGCTAGGGTGGAGCTGCCATTAATGGTGTTGGCGGATGTGTGTGTGGGCGGGGTGTGCGAATGTGTGAGTTGGGAAAGTGTTTGACAAGTATATATGTGTTTCTTAGTAATTTGATTATTTGAGGGAAGAAGTGGTGGGTGTGTTTGTGTAAGTAAGTGCTCCTGGGTGAGCAAATTGCCAGCGGAGGTTGGTCAGGTTGTCCTGAGCGGCTGGGTATCGCATGGGCACCAAGGGTTCGGTGGCGCTGTCTAATTGCCTGGCAGTCCAGCCTTTGGTTACCATGTGATTCCGCCAGTTGTGTCCCTTGTCTGGGTTGGACTGTGGGTGAGTCGGGATCCCTTGAGATTCCCAGCGACAGGAGGGCAAGTTGTTATTGGTTGGTGTTTGTATGCACCGGACTTGGGTCTGTGCTTGACCGCTGTGCACTTGGGTGCTGTGGCGAAGGAATTTGCTGGGGTTTATATGCCTGTCCTTTGAGTGCTCATGGGTTGTAATGTGGAAGTCAAGGGTATATGTGCTGTTGGGTGATTGTGAATGATTGTGGGAGTGACTGTAAATAAAATTGGCTGTTTGTGCACCTGTATTCGTTTGCTTGTGTCTGTTTTGTAGTGCGTGTTAGTATTAGTTAGTGGGAGGGAGGATTTAAATAGGGAAACCCATTACATCCCTAGGGTGTTCCTTATCACCGTCTTATACGTTGTGACAACGCCTTTCGAGAGATCTACTTGAAAAGTTATTGATAAAGCTCCGCCCCCAAAACGTAGACAATCGAATCACAAGACAACAAACGATGCGTTTTCGACATCTTAGGTCTTCGACAGGCAAGATACACAACTCTCAGGACAACGAAAATGAACGAGCAATTATCTTCCAGTTTGGTGCAAGACAGGCGTTGAATGAAAACGAGGCTGTCAGGAAGGAGACAATGTGCGAGTCGAAGTAGTAGT
>JADBJO010009942.1:32500-47500 GCA_016801955.1 Conus betulinus
ACCTATTCATTAAACCATTCAGAGTTCAGAGTTTTTCTCTCTCTCTCTCTCTCTCTCTCTCTCTCTCTCTCTCTCTCTCTCTCTCTCTCTATCATATATATATATATATATATATATATATATATAATAAAACAATAAATTCCAAGGATAAGTACCGAGCACCATTCCAGCAACTTACAGAGCAGCTAGGTGTTGCAATGACTGCAAGAAATATTGAATTATAAACACAGCTTGCTCTTATGTCTCAGATTATAGATATAGGGGGGTGATAAGCCTTCATATCTGCAGTGGTAGATGATTCTGCCTGACTGACAGTATGTGCTTGAGTGGGTGAATGGGGAATAAATAAATGCTTCTCAAAATGACCTTCAGCAAGCTATAGTCTCCAAAGCGGGAGACCATCTCCAATGGGGAGAAATATGTATATATGTGTGTGTGTGTGTGCGTGCGTGCGTGCATGCATGCGTGCGTGCGTGTGCGTGCGTGCGTGTGTGTGTGTGTGTGTGTGTGTGTGTGTGTGTGTGTGTGTGTGTGTGTGTGTGTGTGTGTAAAACACAGTCCGACAAAACAAAAGTAACGGTATAAATCAAACTTACAAGTATGCTTTAACTGGTAATATTTTGAACTAAGCAGAAAAAAAAAAAAACGTACAAGAAATGTTAGCAAACTCCCGGGATGCACAGGTCAGTCCATCTTTCTAGCTATTTTCATGTAAAATTCGCCTCTTGTGGTATTCGCAGCCTAAACCTGTTGACAGGAAAGACAGAAAGACAGACACACAGACACACACACACACACAGACATACGCGGATGGAAACACTGGCAGAGGTAATACATACGAAACCGAAGAGATAGGGTGCGAAAACAGAAATGGATTGAATGACCCAGCACACAGCCAGACCTGGTATCGTGTGTCCAGTTCTGTGCGGTGAACACCAGCCAAGCGAAGACAGGGGATGGACAAGGTGAGGAAGGGGACACCCGGCAGGGCGAAAGTCAATGGGGAGGCTGTCTTTCTCCGTATCACAAAAAAGGTTCCCAGGACCCCGACAAACGAACCGAACGTGGAGCTGCTGGCTGATTCTTGGTCCTGGGTTCCCACTGACACTTTCAGTCACGTGATACTGGGTCATGTGATACTTTTTTAGTCATGTGATGCTTGGTGTCCGACGTCTGTTCATGGCTAGCGGTGTGAAAACGTTGTAAAAAAAAAAAAAAAAAAAAAGAAAAAAAAAAAAAAAAAAAAAGAAAAAAAAAAGAAAGAAAAACGCCTTTGAGCTCGGGGTGCTTGATATGCGTGTGGTCATTCGACTGAGACATGTTTGGAATGCGTGCCCGTAACTGTTTCGGATAATTCATCGGTTCTAAAAAAAAGAAATTGCTGGCTTCATTTCGTAAATTATCACTTTTACAACGATTACTTGAATCATCGCATCTAAACAAAATCACGTGAATCATCATGTCTGAATAGTGGACCGTATATAATTATGTCTAATACAATCATTTCTAAAGTAAGCACATCAATCAGTGCCTAAAACATCCGCTTCTGTCTTCATATATACAACAATCATCTTCTCAGGACGTCTAAAGTAAACACCTAGTACCTGCATCCTATCGTCACTCAAAAGATATTAACCTATTAACACAAATATTACTCGTTACAAAATATTCAAACAAGCCAAAATACACACAAACATAACAAAATGAGACGTAAAATAACGTTTATCTGATACACAATACGCAACATTTCACTGTTGAATTTTGCGTACTCTCCAGCCGCTTTGCTTTTGTTTTTTTTTTCTGTATTTGACGTAATCCCAATACTCTTCCAAATTTGTCAGTCGTACAAATTGATTATTCAAAAAGACTTTCTGTTTCCTTTCTGAATACGCTCAGTATCTTCTGCGTATATAGATAATCTATTTTCGATGTTTCTGATTTACTGTCTTTCGTGTTTGTTTTTGTTTTATTGTAAGAGCTAAAACTTTAAACACACATTATAAACAAATAGAGTGACATCGGGTCACCCTGTCTACAGCCTCTTTCAGTGGCAAACCAGGTAGGTAGTTTGATATTAACAGAAACCACTGATTTTAACGTTCCTCCTAAAAAAAAAAGTCTTTATCCAATGACAGAAGTCAGGGTCGACGCCAAAAGCAGTTAAGATCTGAAACATAAACCCGAAGTCTACATAATCAAATGATTTTTTTCAAAATCTAGACCCAGATTTTCTTGTTTTGACAAGGTAGTCATGACACCTCAGATAAGGCATCTTCTTCCACAACCTTGGATATGAGTGAATTTCCCACATTCTTCGAAATGAGTAATCTTCCCACACACTAAGAAATGAGTGAGGTTCCCCCCACAACCTTAGAAATGAGCGATTTTCCCACATTCTTCGAAATGAGTAACCTTCCCACACACTAAAAAACAAATGAGCTTCCCACACACTTAGAAATGAACGAGCTTCCCACAAACGGTGTCAAACCTTCCACCCCGATCTCTATCCCTCCATCTTCTCCCCCTTCCCTCCCCCTCCCCTCCTCCACCACCCTCCCCCTCCTCCACCACCCTCCCCTCTTCGAAAATAGCCTTAGTGTCGCTGAAGGTCTTGGAATGTTCCCCCTCCTCACCTTCCAACCCCCATCCCTCCCCCTCCCGTCCAAACGGAATGATATTGTTTGCGCACAGATGGCGGTGAGGGGCCAACGGGGCTGTAGGAAGGGTCATGCCATTGCTGAACACGACGTTTGTACCTTGTGTACACAAGCAACGTATCGTTTCCCGAACAGCTGGAGTCTTTGGATAGTCTGCCCCTTCCCTCTTCTCCCTCTACCCATCACCACCCTCGCCACTCACAGGTGTCGATGTACTGTGTGGGTAGGATAGTGTTACCCTGGCAATGACTCGGCACATCTGGTATTTCTTTCTTTCTTCTTCTTCTTCTTTTCTTCTTCTTTGTCGTCGTCGTCGTCGTCTTCCGCTTATCATTATTGTGTTGTTGTTGCTATAGTTGTTGTTGTCCTTCTTCTTTCTTCTTCTTCTTCTTCTTCTTCTTCTTCTTCTTCTTCTTCTTCTTCGTTGCCATCGTCGTCGTCGTCGTCGTCGTCGCCGTTGTCGTTGTCGTCGTCCTGGTGGTCTTCCTCCTACTGCTGCTATTGTTGTTGTGTTGTTGTTGTTGTTGTTGTGTTGTTCTTCTTCTTCTTCTTCTTCTTCTTCTTCTTCTTCTTCTTCGTCGTCGTCGTCGTCGTCGTCGTCGTCGTCGTCGTCGACGTCGTCGTCGTCGTCGTCTTCCGCTTATTGTTGCTGTTGTTGTTATTGTTGTTGTGTTGCTATTGTTGTTGCTGTTGATGTTGTTGTTGTTGTTGTTCTTCTTCTTCTTCTTCTTCTTCTTCTCTTCTTTCTTTCTTTCTTTCTTCTTTCTTCTTCTTCTTTCGTTGTAGTCATCGTCGTCACCGTTGTCATTGTCATCGTTGCCGTGGTCTTCCTCCTACTGCTGTTTGTTGTTGTTGTTGTTGTGTTGTCCTTCTTCTTCTTCTTCTTCTTTTTTCTTCTTCTTCTTCTTCTTCTTCTTCTTCTCCTCCTCCTCCTCCTCCTCCTCCTCCTCCTCCCCCTCCTGCTCATTCTCTCATTCATTCTCTTTTTCCTTCTTCTTCATCATATTCTCCTCCTCCTGCTGCTCTTCCTTCTCTCCTTCTCCTTCTTCTTCTTTTTTCTTCTTCTTCTTCTTCTTCTTCTTATTCCTCCGCGTTCTTCGAGCAGATATCCAATATTTTACCAGAAGTAACCGTTTTCAACATTCAACCCCCTTCAACTTCCTATAAGCAATAGTGGTGGCGTAGCTTGCCCTCAGAATAGAAAGAAAGTCTTTTTGAGCACGTCCTGGCATAAAGGGAGAACAGTGTAACACACACACACACACACACACACACACACACACACACACACACACACACACACAGCAGGAATACTTCTCTGGTTGTGCTGCGAGCTGATTCGTAAGATGACGGATCCACTTCCCACTGTCATGCGACTTCAGAGTGCTCTCGCCTTCCTGCACCAACTTTTAAAAAGTTCCAGCCGTGCAGATACACTGATTCGCCATTTTTCATCTCGTCACTTCCGGTTCCGGTCCGTCTTATTTTCACTGTTTCACGATACGCCACAGTTCCGTACATCTGTAGTTCTCACGTTCAGTTCGGTCATACCGACATATTGCATAAGGCGCGTCCAGGCAGAGAGGAACGCTAATAAGAGATCAAATCTGAAGGTTTTCATAGGGGAAGCTCGCTCCGACAAGTCTTGTATAGCCTTGAGCTCTACGGGGATCGCGGATTGTACCTATCCCGGTCATCATTCCTAGATGTCCTTTTTGCTGACAGAACTATTTCTTGTGCTGTCAGTATTGGTACTGGAACGTCCTGGATGTTCGGGCGCCTCAAGTCCAAGTCGTCTGGTGATGGGGTGTCTCACTCACATAGCTGTTGGAGTATATCAAGAGTATGCAATTTCAAAAAAAAAAAAAATCACGTAGTATATCAAGAGTACGCAACAAGAAAAAAATCATATGGCTAACACACACACACACACACTGACTGACTGACTGAAACCATTTACTGCCAGATTAACATAGTGTTGTACTCACACACACACACACACACACACACACACACACACACACACACACACAGAGAGAGACACAGAGAGAGAGAGAGAGAGAGAGAGGCGAGAGAGAGACGAGAGAGAGAGAGAGAGAGAGAGAGAGAGAGAGAGAGAGAGAGAGAGAGGAGAGAGAGAGAGATGAGAGAGAGAAGAGAGAGATAGAGGAGGAGAGAGAGAGAGAGAGAGAGAGAGAGAGAGAGAGGGAGAGAAAATCTGCCAGGAGAGGAGAGAAGAGAAGTGTGGACCGGGGACATGGTGTTCTGTCAAGAGAGGGAGGAGTGAGAGACCAGAGAGACACGAGACCACATCAGTGAGACGATCGGGGGGAGAGAGAGACTCCTGAGGGAGAGGACAAGAGAGGAGGGAGAGAGAATGACCAGGAGAGGAGAGGGAGAAACGAGATCCCGACAGGGAAGAGTTCTGAGAGAGAAAGAGAGAGAGAGACGGGCAGAGAGGAGACGCGCAGGGAGAGGATGAGAGAGAGATCAGTCAACACCAAAGCTCTAGTCAAAGTGTGAAAGTGTGAGACCGTGGACATGGTGTTCGTGTGGACCGTGGACATGGTGTTCTGTGTCTGGGTGAGAACAGATCCAGTCAGCGATACTAACCCACATCCAGTGGACGATCCCAGTTTTTGCCTTATTGACCCTGTCCTTGACAAGCTACGTCTCATCTTCTCCTATGCTGTGGACTACTTCCAGCCCGGGAAAGAAATGTCCGATAGCGAGAGCAACGTGCGTGCGCGCGCGCGCGCGCGCACACACACACACACACACACACACACACACACACACACACACACACACACACACACACACACACGCGCGCACACACTCACACACACACACACACACACACACACACACACATACGCAGGTACTTACGCGCGCGCGCGCGCGCACACACACACACACACACACACACACACACACACACACACACACACACAGAGACACACACACACACACACACACACCCAACACACACACGCACGCACGCACACACGCACACACACACACACACACACACACACGCGCACACACACACACACACACACACACACACACACACACACACACACACACACACACACACGTGCGTGTAAACGACCAAAAATGGTGATGTTTATGGAAGGTGGAGAAATTGGAGCAGGGAGTCGGCCCTGTCACCTAGCTGGGAGTCCTCGTTCCCTTAATGCCTGGTGCAGGTAAGATGTCGATGTTGCTTTGACAAACACTTCCCTCCAAACACGTTCTGCTTGGGAAGAGAGAACAGACAGAATCAGATTCGCTCACACAGCGTCCACACACAAGCAGTCAGACAAAACGAAAGAGATTACCACCCTTTTAATTAACGACCAAACTTTTACGTTATACACATAAAATTCTTTCTACTTTGGTTGCACATAATTTACATATTTCAATCGAACAAATAAGCAGATCCTCTCAGGTACTGAAAAAAAAAAAACTTTTCTCATCAAGATTGGCATCAGCAGTGCCACACAAGAACAATTTTAGCAAAGAAAAATTCTCTGGTACTCACAGACGTATAACATTTTTCTTTACCCCTCGTTTCGACATCAGTAAGCTACAGAATCTTTCCATGTTTGTGCTAACAATATTCACTGGACCTCACAGACCTATGATAGTTTTCTTTCCTGGTTTTGGATTCAAGCAAACTATCATTTCGTTTCAGTCTCCTCAATCGCACATGAAGTTATTTAAAATAATCACAAGTTGTGCCTGTGCCCTGTCAACAACAACAACAAATTGACTTCTCGTCCCCATTCTATCCGGGGGGGGAATCCAGATAAGAAAAGAAAAACAAATGTACGATAAAGAATGTTCTGCTTCGTCATTTTTTTTTTCTTTCTTTTATTGTTTTCATCAGATCTGACCTGGAGGTGGCTTAGCCTGCTAAAGACCAGTGGTGGCCTTTACACGACATTCGCCTTTGACAGCCCCCGTGTCACTAAAACAAACAAACAAACTTGATAGCATGCGCCTATGCCACCACCTCTCTGTTAGACGCTGTCAACCAGTTTTTTTTTTTCCTCCAGTTCTACTGCCCCTCCAACAGGTGAGAAACCCAATCATTCTGTGTCCTTCGCTGACTACTCAGCATACACGCTGCACGGTTTCCAGGACTAGGAGAGCCAAGGTTTCCAGGACTAGGAGAGCCAAGGCTTCCAGGACTAGGAGAGCCAAGGTTTCCAGGACTAGGAGAGCCAAGGTTTCCAGGACTGAGAGTGAACGGTTGTCAGGACAAGGAGAGCCAAGGTTTCCAGAATTAGGAGAGCCAAGGTTTCCAGAACAAAGCACGGTTTTCAGGACTTGGACAGCCAAGGTTTCCAGGACCGAGAGTGCACGGTTTCCATGACTAGGAGAGCCAAGGTTTCCAGGACTAGGAGAGCCAAGGTTTTCAGGACTAGGAGAGCCAAGGTTTCCAGGATTAGGAGAGCCAGGTTTCCAGGACTAGAAGATCCAAGGTTTTCAGGACTAGAAGATCCAAGGTTTTCAGGACTAGAAGATCCAAGGTTTTCAGGACTAGGAGAGCCAATGTTTCCAGGGCTAGGAGAGCCAATATTTTCAGGACTAGGAGAGCCAAAGTTTCCAGGACTAGGAGAGCCAATGTTTTCAGGACTAGGAGAGCCAAGGTTTTCAGGACTAGGAGAGCCAAGGTTTTCAGGACCAGAAGAGCCAAGGTTTCCAGGACTAGGAGAGCCAAGGTTTCCAGAATTAGGAGAGCCAAGGTTTTCAGGACTAGGAGAGCCAATGATTTCAGGACTAGGAGAGCCAAGGTTTTCAGAAATAGGAGAGCCCAAGTTTCTAGGACTAGGAGAGCCAATGATTCCAGGACTAGGAGAGCCAAGGTTTCCAGGACTAGGAGAGCCAAGGTTTCCAGGACCAGGAGAGCCAAGGTTTTCAGGACTTAGAGAGCCAAGCCAAGACCCTTAAACCCTTCTTTTTACCTACGCAATCTATGTCTTCCGGGACCTACTCCTGTCACTGAGAAACACACAGGAAACCACTAGGACCTTGGGCACAGTTCCTGACAGCGAGGAAATCGCACAGAAGCAGGTCAGGACTGCTGGGGAACTATCATGGGTGGTGAGTGTGTTCCGTTGTTGGTAACGCCAAGTCCATCCAGCACAAGTAGGGGGTTTAAAGACAGGACAAAGTCACAACAGCGTCCACCCATCCAAATAGTTTATGCAGACAGAAAGTTTGTGGAATGCAAAGAATATTCGAACAAATAACGTCATGAAATCATTACCTCAGAAACCTGCCAGCAGTGTACCACAGACTCACTCACATCCCAACAAGGGGTGGGGGCTTTTCTAGATTAAAAAAAAGTACAAGACACCACTTGGCCGAGGTACTGTATGTACTGTTTGTAATGCGAAGCATACGTGTCAGACAAAAGGAGTCTACAGAAGAAAAAAGTTCATAATAGATCCCTGGCACTCCAACGATCCATGCCAACAACACACAGAGAACACACACACACACACACACACACACACACACACGGATATATATCAAGCAGAGGCTCAAAGATTGCCTCTTACGTTTTATACTGTTTGCGTAATGTTTTTAGTTTTCAACAACTTTTTTTTCCTCTCCACACTTTCGTTTTGTTTAATTCTACTACCTTTCGCTGGCTGCTTTGGGGGAGCTGTTGGATTCTTTTTCGAACCCTTGGCGGTCGGGAACACCACAGAATTATGGACTGTGGTGTGTCTCTATCTGACGCCAAGAGCACAGACACAGTCAGCCGTGTCTCCCTGATGAGTCTGCACCAGTGGACGAAAGGCCTCGGAACAGGCGATACATATAGATCTGCCTTCGAGAGGGATTGCAATAGTTTCCTCATGCAGCTAGTGAAGGGTTTCATATTTATGATATACATTTTCCCATTAACTTTATCTTCACTTTTTTTCCTCTCAATTTCAAATCTTTGCCAAGTCATTGCTATAATGATGGAAGAAATTGTTAACCTGCACTTGTTTTCCCTCGCTACTTAATTGTTCAGCATTATATTGTTTGGTCATTCAGTGGGTGATTGCATCTCTTAGAAGATCCAAGGAAAGGTTGTTCTGCACAATTCTTAGCCGCTGACAATGCTGGGGTTACTGAACAGCAGAGCTGACCACTCAGACTGTTCCATATCTTTTGATCTCCCTTGCATCCTTGAATGGATCCTCAAGCAGAGGCTCGAAGATTGTCTCTTACGTTTTATACTGATTGCGTAATGTTTTTAGTTTTCAACAACTTTTTTTCCTCTCCACACTTTCGTTTTGTTTAATTCTACTACCTTTCGCTGGCTGCTTTGGGGGTGCTGTTGGATTTTTTTTTCGAACCCTTGGTGGTCGGAACACCACAGAATTATGTCTGTGGTGTGTGTCTATCTGACGCCAAGAGCACAGACACAATCAGCCGTGTCTCCCTGATGAGTCCGCTCCAGCGGACGAAAGGCCTCGTAGCAGGCGAAACGTATATATCTGCCTTCAAGAGGGATTGCAATAGTTTCCTCATGCAGCTAGTGAAGGGTTTCATATTTATGATATACATTTTCCCATTAACTTTATCTTCAATTTTTTTTTCCTCTCATTTTCAAATCTTTGCCAAGTCATTGCTATAATGATGGAAGAATTGTTCACCTGCACTTGTTTTCCCCCACTACTTAGTTGTTCAGCATTTTAAAAAAAATTTTATATATATATATATATATATATATATATATATATATATATATATATATATATATATATATGAAGGCTCATTTTGAGAAGCATTTATCATTCCCCATTCACTCACTCAAGCACATACTGTTAGTTGGGCAGAATTATCTACCACTGTAGATATGAATGCTTATCTCCCTCTATTTCTTCACTCTAAGTCATAAGAACAAGCTTTATTAGTTGGTAGGCATCCTTCAGTCTCGGAAGACTATGGAGTTGCGCTCTAGGTGTCTATTCTGGTACAGCGACGGGCGTGGCTGGCCAGTCCGACACGGGAATGACGGTCCCCTGGCAGAGGGCACAGGTGAAGTCTGACGCTGGTCTGTCTGCCTGAGCATATATATCACGCAATTAAGTCATCATCACCAAACTTCCCACTATGCACAGCAAAGTCACTGACGCACAACATACAATAATTACCACCCCCTGAGCTAAAACACTGCGGGAAAGTTAAGCCGGGCCCACAAATTGTGCCAAACTTTGGCTCTGTAATGAGAAGGAGGAGGAGGAGGAGGAGAGGGCGGGATGGGGATGGGGAGTGGAGTGTGGGGGGGGGGGGGGGGGGACAAGTAATGCACGAAAGACTCTTTTTTTTTCAGCGGGGATGGGATAGGGGGGGGGGGGGAGGTAAACATTCGATAACCCTTGTCACACATTCTTATCATTCGGGGATTTTCCGCTGGACCAACTTTAAAAGCTTAGAAATCAACCAAGAAGACTGTGTGCGGATATCTGGATCAAGAAGTAACTAGAGAGCCTCTCTCTCTCTCTCTCTCTCTCTCTCTCTCTCTCTCTCTCTCTCTCTCTCTCACGCACGCGCACACAGCCATACAAGCGCGAGCGCGTGCACGCACACACACACACACACACACACACACACACACACACACACACACACGCACACACACACACACCCACACAGGGACACACACACACACACACAGGCTCTCAACGGTCAACCCAGGAGGGATACTAAGACATTATTTCTCTAGATGCTACGTTGTCAGTTTGTTTTGATTTCGGCTGTTATCCAAAGACATCTTGCCGTTACGGGCGAAGAGGAAATTAAAACACACAAATTATGATAACAGAAAGTTAGAAAGATTATCATAACTTATGACTAGCAGTTGTTCAGTTCTGGAGTCACAAAACTCTCTCGCAATAGTGAAGGTCGTTTGCTCAAGGGATTAGCAGGCGCACAATACACGTCTGAGAGCTAGCGCGACCCTTCACAATGGTGTCGTCTTACCGACAGACGAAGATTCAGTGGTCAACTCGATCGCCCAGCACAAAGTCCTGTATCCGCATTGGCTGAAAGGGGTAAGGGTGGGAGGGTGAGGGGTGGAAGGGGGTTGGTTAGAGTGGGGTGGGAGGAGGGAGGGAAAACAGTCCTCAAGGTCACAAGGCTTCAAAAGGTTAGAACATCGTGGGTCACGCCACGCTCGAACGAGGGAAAAGCTGGAGGGGGGGGGGGGGGGGGGGTGTTGAGAGTGACGGAGGAGGGGGGGGGGGATAAAACAGATTTGAAACAGACTTTGTAGCATATCAGACTATCTGATGATTAACTTAACTTTAAAGACTTTTTTTTATATAAGTATAAAAAAATATTTCGAGCAAGAGAGTTACAGTTGGACCTGTATAGATTTAGCACGTTTTCCCTGTTGCTTTGGTGAATAAATGCGAATAAATGTGGAAGAGGTTTCCAAGGGGGAATAAATACACTTTGGGAAAAATTGAATTGGGATTGTTGGGGGCCAGCTACAGCTACCTTTTTGTCCTTCTGCTGCCCACGGACTGCCAGACCGAAATGATTTCCAAGGCGCCCACAACTCAGTGTTTGGTCGGGGCCGATTTTATGTTTGTCCTGCCTGAGGAAGACCAACGGTCCGAAAAACGCGTGCTTCTGTTTCATTACTCGTTTGTTCCGTTCGTTCCTTTGCGGCGGTCCCAATACACTAACTTTTGTTCTCATGCTTCAACCGCCGCATGGAGTGACCTCTTTGGTACTAGTTCTGGAAGACATTTCGCACAGCGTTCTTTAAAAGAAAAGAAAACTTTGATGAAATACGTAAAATAAACTAGGACACGAATTCTTGACCACGCTCAACATAGAGAGAGAGAGAGAGAGAGAGAGAGAGAGAGAGAGAGAGAGAGAGAGAGAGACAGACAGACAGACAGACAGACAGACAGACAGACGGACGGACAGACAGAGAGACAGACAGAGAAGGGGGGGTGGAGGGAGGAGGGGGGAGATCATGGAACTCGGAAAATTTTATTCATAATAGACCATGGCCGCTTATGAAGGGATGTGTGAACAAAATATAAGCAATCGTAAATTTTTTTTTTTTTTTAAGTGAGAATACACAGAGTGAAATTTCTTAACACGTACCAGTAATCGAAAATAGGCAGAAAAACAAGACCAAATGAAATATATATCTATGATGTTACCACAGAGAGAGAGAGAGAGAGAGAGAGAGAGAGAGAGAGAGAGAGAGAGAGAGAGAGAGAGAGAGAGAGAGAGATTTTTTTTTAATTTACAACGGCGAATGCATTAGCTGAGAGGGCTGGCCGTTTTTTTTTTTTTTTTTTTTTGTTTTGTTTTGTTTTGTTTTTTTTTTTTTTTTGTTTTGTTTTTTCATTCCCGCCTTTACCATTCTACTTCTACAGCACTAAACACTCCGTCACACGCATCAGAACACAGGCAATGCGTATGTGGTATAGCAGACTGAAACTGTATCAAAGACACACAAATTATCAAACACAATCAAAAAACAAAACACACGAAAAAGTGGAAAACAAAAAGGAAGAAACCACTGGCAGAAAGGACAAAAAAAAAGAACAACCAGAAATGAAATATGCATAGATATAACGCAATATAAACTGACATCTGAGACGAGCAAAAAACAAACAAACAAACAAAAACAGACACGCACACACAAACAACAACAACAAGGTGACGAACAGAGAATTCCAAGCATCACCAACAAGTATATTAGAGAGTTCACACAAGATATTTGTTATTTGATGTAGAGAGAGAGAGAGAGAGAGAGAGAGAGAGAGAGAGAGAGAGAGAGAGAGAGAGAGAGAGAGAGAACGGATCGTAAGGATCTTTTCAGATAAGACCTTTCAGCGTCACAGAACTGAGACTGAAGGGCTGTGGGTTCGAGTCCTTTCAGACAAATTTACTTTTTGTTTTTTTAAGGATTTTTCGGTCTGGACAGCTCCTAATTTACAAGGACGTGCGATGGGATTTTCCTGTCAGTCTCCATCCTCGCAGCGCATGTCTTGTCCTTTGTTTGTGCTGTCGTTAGAGCGGCACAGTAACTCTTCTTTTCTTTCATCCACACGGTATAATTTCACCGAAGTAACGAATGCTACAATGACAGGGCCGCTCACGTATCTTGGTCATCCTTGAGAGTGAATTAATCGTCTGGGCCTCGCTAACACCAGGCCACATCCAAGAAGGCGTCGGGTCCCCGCGTGTCGAGTCGTGCCAGACCAAAATGCAAACTCCACAGCACCACAGTCATCATCTTCGTCCTCGGTGGTCGGTCTCTCAGAATTTCGCTGTTCTGTGGCTACTCATGCCCTGCCTTTACGGTGGACTGTTTTCATTTCCTCACAAATAAATGACACAGCCGATGTTAGGTAGGTTACTCAAAGTCTGACCAGCGCGTTGGGCTAAATTTTGTAGTCAGACATCGGCTAGGTCGTAGCGACGACACCCTCTTCATAAATTCTCTTATCTTAGTCATTGATTCATTTATCCATCAGCTTTAAATCACGCGCAGTGTGGGTCAAAAGGTAGCAGATGTGTGGTGTGGTGTTTTGGGACTAGTTCTCACGCAGTGACTCCTCCTTGATGAAACTGAAACTGACACTCAATTTCCTGTCTCAAAGGTCTCCCAGGTCGTTGGCATCAGCTGGTTCTTGGGGACCATAGTAACCTGAACATGATGACGCTCTTCGAACAGAACTTTTCACGCTCACACTGGCTCTGCAACTAAGCAAGCAGTGCTGTCAATGTGGGGCGTAACAGGTGGTGTCCTGCGCAGTGTGGCTCAACATGGGCATCAAAGCACACCGCCTCATGGACTCTGCAGCAGTCGTGTCTGTCCCCTGGCGGTGAGCGTTATCGCAGCCTGATGTGGAGTGCTCCTGATGGGTTGCAAGTGCAGAGGTTGCAGCATAACGAAGCTGGGTGTGGTTATGCAGGGGATGAGCTGAATCAGTGATGCGGATGCAATGCCATTGCTGGGACACGAAAGATGTGACAGTAAAAAACAAACAAATGTACAAATGTACAAACAAACAAACGAACAAACAAACAACAAAACAAAAAACAACAACAACAACCAAAAGCCGTAACAACAGCAACAATAACCAAAACCTTAAGTATGACTTGACGTATTTGTTATTCTCATTCCAGTCATAGATTTGAAAACATTGTATGAAAGAAAAACACGGTACAAATGCCGCCCCAGATATTCTAGACACTGATGGGATGGGGGCCACGAACGTCAAGACAAATGAAGAGGAAGGTCAGTTCGACTGAAACGTTTCATAGAACAGAGGATTCAGCGACATTTGGAGGCTACAGAACAGCAAAAAGGAAGTAGGAAAATCCGGCCGCTTTTGCCAATGAAGTGTATGAAGGATTTAAAAAAAAAAAGAAAGAAATACTAGCAGTTGCAATAGACCTAGAAGGCGCATGCAACTAAGTCCAGTTCCAGCTTCTCATGGAACTACAACTTTACTATGGAGTCAGCAGGACACTTGCACCATGGATAGTAGCAGCACTTCGGGAGCGAACCGTCATCCTACGATTGGAGACTGGATGTCTGTACCTCATAATGTCTCCGTGGAATTACCTCAGGGTTCTCTCTCTCTCCCTGATCTGATCTACACAACGTTTACACTAAAGCCTTGCAGACCTCAATAGAAAGAGAACTGCTGAAGTGTTGACACTAGCAAATGGCGATCTGATCTACAAAACGTCAAAAATGCTCAAGGAAAGAACGAAGCAGTTCAGCATCAGCTGAACCATAAAATTGCTCAGTGGTGTCAAAAAACTAGATCGTCCATTAACCCTACAAACGCCCATACCTTTAGTCTGCACTCTCAACAATCAGACATCAGGACAAGTACCCAGACAAGTTTCCCTCAGTGGAATACAGATTGAATCAACTGACAACCTATGCTATTTGGGTATAGCCTTTAAGAGAATGCTGACCTTTAGAAAACATGATGAGATAGTGTCCTCGAATGCAAAAAGGCCTGTCTGCCACGAAAGCAATGGCAAATAAAGGCATTGAACATCGCCATCTCTATCGAATCTGTTACGCCATTGTACTCATTGTGTGATTGATTATGGATTAGCGCGAGCAGTCTTCTCAGACTGGAAAGAATTCAAAATGAAGCAATAAGCCTGATCTTGGGAACTGCGGGTGGACACACCAATTGAAACTAAGCGATCTTGGGTTGACCCTCTTTCTCTGCAGACAGGACACAAGCTAGAACAGGCGAAGACCTAGTTCAGAGTACTTGTACACCCCCTACACACCGTTACTTGCAGTGGTCAAGGAAACAAAAGG
>JADBJO010009942.1:57500-60000 GCA_016801955.1 Conus betulinus
TTTGGAAAGTGAAGATTGGCATCCAAAGAGCAGTCTTTTTCTTAGCAATCGTCGGAAAGTGGACTACCAGTATTTTTTACGTTTATCGCTCACAGGCAAACTAGAACTGCTTTGTACCTGGACACACACTATTATCTCAAACATTCAAGTAGGTTCTACAAAGGTTGTCGTTCGATTAAAGGTGATAAAGACTGGTTTGTGTGTGTGTGTGTCTTCGTTTATCAGCAGCACTGAGTAGGCTAATATCCGAGAGTCTCTTTTTTTCCGAATAGGTGACTTTTGTCCGGCTGGATGAAGTCGAGGGGCAACAAAAGGGAACTTAATTTAGTTTCCGGGT
This sequence comes from Conus betulinus, assembly GCA_016801955.1. Lineage (NCBI taxonomy): Eukaryota > Metazoa > Mollusca > Gastropoda > Neogastropoda > Conidae > Conus > Conus betulinus. The sequence goes on from JADBJO010009942.1 coordinate 57,838, forward strand.
CAGGTGACTGCAGACGGAAATCTAAACAACCTGAAAAAAAAATTAAAAAAAAAAATTAAACTATACCGCCCAACGAAAGAGACAAACAAATTAGAAGGCAAAACACGACGCGTTTCGACCTCTTTGGTCTTCTTCAGGCAAGGCAAACACCATTCAAAACTACTATGAAAACGAAGAACGAGCAGACGGTCACTTATCGCCTTCAACTGGGCACCGTGGTGCACGTGGAATGAATATGGATTCCTTTCTGCGCCCAGTTTGAGATCAGTGATTGTTCGTTCTTCCATGAACACTTTACCGCAGACTCCACGAAAATCTGATTTAAAGATGTCCCACCTGACGTGATCTTTGGATTTCTGCGAGAGAGATTAACATTTTTCATCTGATTTGTGATTTTTCGAAGAAAGATTTTTAGCGACGTTTCTGATGCGTTTATAGAAGGTGTACTTTAAAGGGATGTGTGATTGTTTTTTGTTTGTTTGATGACTTGTGAGTTGACTTCAACGTGGTGACAGCCCTGATATGGCCCTTTGCAGTTCGCTGGGCTATACGCAGCCTTTCCTTACCTTACCTGTTAGTTCTTCGTTTTCATTGTCTTGAATGTTGTTTGTCTTGCCTGAAAAAGACCAAAGAGGTCGAAACGCGTCGTGTTTTGCTTTGGAATTTGTTCGTCTCTTTCGTTCCGTGGAACAGTATTTTTTGTATTCCAAGTTCTTATAGAACGGGGAGTACTTTACAATGGGGAACGAAGAAATGCTGTGTGTGTGTGTGTGTGTGTGTGTGTGTGTGTGTGTGTGTGTGTGTGTGTGTGTGTGTGTGTGTGTCCGTGGTCAAAATGTGTTCCACTCGCTCCAGACAAAAACTACTGGGCCGATCTTTCTGAAAATTTGTAGGTAAGATGCCCGATGTTTTATTTTACCGTTATATCCGTTGCTAAAGGCCATAACGGCCCATAACGGTTTTTCTTCTTTATGGAATATGTCAGAAAGTACTTGGCCGATCTCTCTGAAAACTTGTAGGTATGTTTCATTATGGGTCACGGATGATGCCCGATGTCTTATTTTGCTGTTATATCCGTTACTAACGGGCTATAACGGCCCATAATGCTTTTCTTCTTTATGGGAAATCTCAGAAAGTACCTGGCCGATCTTTCTGAAAATTAGTAGGTGTGCTCATTATGGGTCACAGATGATGGCCGATGTTTACCAGAATAGCCGTTACTAACGGCTACAACGGCCCAAAACGATTTTTCCTCTTTATGGAATATCTCGCGCATATTCAAGATAAACTGGGAGTACGTTTATATGCTTCGCCTCTTGTTTCTTTTTAGTTTGAACTTCATAAGGCTTACATCTGGCAACGTGAAACACAAATCCGACAGAGCTGCCAGTCAGTCTCCCGTGAAAAGAGACACGCTTTGTGACATTCAACCGTTCATAAATGTAACTTCATTCCCACGCCAAACTAAAAAAAAAATGTGAGTGAAAATGCACCGCCAAAAAAAAACGTAGACAAACGAATTACAAGACAAAACACGACGCGTTTCGATCTCTTAGGTCTTCTTCAAACTACATACAAAACTCTCAGGGCAACGAAAATGAACGAAACACTCACTTATCTTCATCCATTTTCGTTGTCCCGAGTGTTTTTTGTCTTGCCTGAAGCAGACCTAAGGGGATGAAACGCGTCGTGTTTTTGTCTTGTGATTCGTTTGTCTACGTCTTTTTTTTTTCTTTTTTTTTTTTTTTTTTTTTTTTTTTTGCGATGCATTAACATTTCAAATTTGTTTAGATTTCCGCCTGCAGTCGCCTCACCTTGCACCTAGATCCCACACACACACAAAATCCGACAGCAGAGAGAACCCGTCAACAAGAGTCAACACCTAGATACCCCCCCCCTCCCCCCCCCCCCCCCCCCCCCCCCCCCCCCCCCCCCCCCCCCCCCCCCCCCCCCCCCCCCCCCCCCCCCCCCCCCCCCTTTAGGTCGAAACACTTGCCTAAGGGGGGAGGAGAGGGGAGTGTTCTCTACAAACCTTCTGCTGTCAAACTTTCCCTTAGAGTGTGCTTCTACTGTGAGATCTTCAACGGTATCTACAACGTACAGAGCAGCACAGTAAGGCTGGAAGACTGGGTATACACAGTCTCTCATTTTGAGAAGGTCATA
>JADBJO010009942.1:65000-77803 GCA_016801955.1 Conus betulinus
ATACGGTGCAATACAAAAACTGAAAGGCCTGTGTTGAAGACTGTACTAGTCTCTCCCAGTTCCCTCTGACCTCCTCCAGTCTACTGGAGAAAGGAGGACAGAGCTAGCCAAGGTACTGAGAAGTGTCGTGTTTATTTTACGATGGTTTAAAAGTACTGATCCAAGGAAAAGCATGGGACCAGTGGGTGGAGGACGAGTTTGACAAAGTACGCCCTGCGGGCAACATGCCGGATTAGAGTATATGCCGTGATGCACTCTCCATCACACACATGGGCATGCCAGACTCACACCCAGCGGCAGCCAGTGTGACCAGTGAGGAGCCGTGCACGATGGGACCAGACCAACACGTGTACGATGGGGAAATACAACACGCGTAATGTGTTGATTCCAACACACACACACACACACACACACACACACACACACACACACACACACACACACACAGAGAGAGAGAGAGAGAGAGAGAGAGAGAGAGAGAGAGTGTTTCAGTTTTAGTTTCAGTTTCATCAAGGAGGCGTCACTGCGTGCGGACTAGTCCATATACGCTACAACCACATCCGCTAAGTTATGAGACCGCTCTGCGCATGATTTGAAGCTGACGGATAAATGAATTAATGACTAAGTTGAGAGAATTGAAGAAGAGGGTCTCGTGGCCACGACTTAGCAAATGTCTGACCTACGCTTTAGCCCAACGCGCTAGTCACACCTTGAGTGCCTACCTACCATTGGTTGTGTCATTTTTATCATTGTATGTGTGTGTAGTGAATGTACACATGTGTGTGTATGGATGTGTGGACACGAGCCGTGTGTTTGTGTGAGCGCATGTGTGTGTGTGTGTGTGTGTGTGTGTGTGTGTGTGTGTGTGTGTGTGTGTGTGTGCAGGATGCGCGTGTATGCGTATGGATGAGTGTGCGTGTGGGCGCACGCGTATGTGCGAGCTTGTGTGTATGTGTGCGGGCGCACATGTGTGTGTTTGCGTATGTGTATGTGTGTGCGTGTACAGAAGTGCACGTGCATGTGTGTATGATTTGTGAGCTTGTGTGAGTATACGCACGTATCTGCATATGTTAGTGTACATATATGTGTGTATGCGTGTGCGTCTTGGTATGTGGGCTTACACACACACACACACACACACACACACACACACACACACACACACACACACACACACACACACAGTGCACCCCTTCCCTACCCTGCAAATCACAAAGTTCCTTCCAAAATATTTTCTCCAAATCATCCCCCCCCCCCCCCCCCATCCCTAATATCCTATCGAACATGGATGATGTGGTGAAAGGGGAGGGGGGGGGTTCATCCCGCTCTTCACCTCCAATGGGTAAGCACCCCAACACCCCCCCCCCCCCCCCCACCCCAAAGTGAGTCGGTGACCTGACCGTGACCCAGCTGATGGAGTGGCTCAGTGGTCAGACACCCTCACCAACAGTGAGACTGGCAGCAGTTCATGTTGGGATCCATGACTGCGCTCAAGTCCAGGCATCAGCCGACAGTGTCGTCAGCAGTGACAAGTGGAAAGACCTTCTTTCCCAGTGCCGGAGGGTCTTTTCCCAAAGCGTCACTGCTAGCTTCTGCTAGAGGACAACACATTCAACCGTCATTGAAGAACAAGAACCTGCAGCAGGTGTGTGACGGCATGGGGTGTGCACTACAGGGACCACAGCACTCTCTTCACTACCAGCGGTGGGGGCACTAAGGATGGCTTTGTGCCAAAATGCAATTCTGCCTTCAAGGAAAAGGGATGGCGTGCCTTGCTGAGAATCTGCTGGCCAGGAACCAGGCAGACAGCAATGGCACACAGAGGGACAGTGACCACAGTGACCTCGCCCCACTGGACGTCTCTCCACTTCCCCCATGTAGCATCACCGCTCCCTTCCTCCTCCTGTCTCTTCAACCAAAGAGAGTGCATTATCAGTACCCACATTATTATCATCATCATCAATATCACTATATTATTATTAATAATTTACTATTGTTATAATTTTAACTTTTGTTTTAACCATATAACTGTTCCAACTATAATCATTATCGTTAATGTTAATGTCATCATTATGTACTAGTACATATCTTGCATTTCAACCCACTCTCTTTCCAATTTCCCACATTACTATTATCGTTATTTTATGAGTATAATCATGATTATGACTATTACTATTTGTGTACTTCTTAGACGATTATTATCGCCATCATTATCATCATTAACAAACATCGTTATTATTATTATTATCATTATTATTATTATTATTATTAAACTGTTATCATTATTGCTATTGTTATTGTTATCATTATCATAGTTATTATCATTGTTGTTATTATTGTTATTACATTGTTGTTGTTGTTCTCGTTTGAATTATTGATATTATCATCATTATTATTATTATCATCATCATTATTATTATCATTACTACTACTATTATTATTGTTATTATCATAATTCATATTATTATTAGTAGTATTGCTATTATTATTATTATTATCATTGTTATCATCATCATCATCATCATCATCATCATCATCATCATCATCATCATCATCGCCATTATTATTGTTGCCGCTATAACAATGGTTCGACTATCCGTCTTACCTGTCTACAGTCTCCCCTTCAGCCCGTTTAATTACTGTTATTACTGCAGCCACTATTTCATGTTATGACTAGAAGTGGTAGTAATCGTACTCTTTATTTTTTTTTCTATTTCTTTATCATCATCACCACCGCTATGATGATGATGATGATGATGATGATGATGATGATGATGATATTATTATTATCATTATCACCATCATCATCATCATCATTATTATTATCATAATGATTATCATTATTGTTATTATTATCATTATTATTCATTATAGCTATTATCATCATGATCATTATTGTTGTTTTCATCATCATCATTTTTTTTTTTTTTTTTTTTTTTTTTTTTTTTTTTGCTGTCCCAATCTCTGCGCCATAGGGGACACTGCACTGCTGCCGAGTCACTTCGGTGGGTTCAGTGGCACCTGTTCTGATCTAACATACGCAGGACACCACCTACTAAGCCCCCTACTGACGACAATAATTGCTTAGTCGCGGAGCCGGCGTGAGTGAGCTCTCCCTCCGGAGGCGCCACCACGTCCGTCCAACGACAGCCCCCATGGACTCGCCGATACCGGTGACCCCGACGGAACAAAACCAAGGCCACAGACGTGGAGAGAAGACATCGAAACTGAGGTCACCATGAGAGCAGGGCATGAAGGGCCACAGAATTTGAGACTTTTTTTTTAATGCTGATCGATGACAATGAGGATGATGATATTAACATGATGCTACGGATTTCCATTTCGCTCTGAGACTACATGACAGGGCTGTACTCTACGCTTCCTTTCATAATATATCCCGGCGTCAACCAGGCCCGAGAGATACAGACACCTGCAGTGTTGGTCAGGAAATTTGAGCAACACTCTCAGAAACGCATCCATTAAGTGGATGAAACTCGACTGTGTGGTCCCAGTCTTCCCAACTGAATCCGCAGCAAACTCAACTCTGGGTAGGAGCCGGTCGGGGCAGAAAAACCCACATGATTCTGATGGGATTCGAGCCCAAGAGACAGCTCCCACTAAGACTAGTCATGCTTGTAAGCCGTCGTGGAAGGCAAAACATAGCACAGTTCCTTGTGTTTCTATCAGCAGTGTAAGAACTGAAGAAGTAGACGATCACCATGTTCCAGCATGATAATAGAGCACAATGTGTCATGGACTGCTCACAGCAAAACACTATGCATAACACTATTCAGCCAAACGTATTGATTAGGCAGAATTCAGCAATATTTGAACTTTCATGATGGAAAATTATTCCTGAATGCGTACGTGTGTGTGTGTGTGTGTGTGTGTGTGTGTGTGTGTGTGTGTGTGTGTGTGTGTGTGTGTGTGTGTGTGTGTGTGTGTGTGTCCGCGCGCGCGCGCGCGTGTGTGTACGTGCGTGTGTATGTGTGTGTGTGTGTGTGTGTGTGTGTGTGTGTCTGTCTGTCTGTGTGTCTGAGTGTGTTTGTGTGTGTGTATGTATGTGTGAGTGTGTGTGTGTGTGTGTGTGTGTGTGTGTGTGTGTGTGTGTGTGTGTGTGTGTGTGTGTGTGTGTGATGGTCAGGTTTGGGGACGAGGGGTCAGTGCGGTTGTTGTGGTGCACGGTGCTGGGGGTGGTCATCGCCTTTCGTCACGCAGTGTGGCGCGTGCTGCGCAGGACCAGTGTGGTCACGTGGGTGCACAGGACCCAAGCCGCCCGCCACTGCGCGCCGTATCCAAACCCTGCGCTTCTTCACTAGATGGTTGGTGACACTGTCATGTGCCTGTGGATTTCTTCTTCCTAAAATAGTGTGTGACTCAGTCATGCGCCTGTGGATTCTTTCTTCCTCGCATAATCCGTTTTTAAAGTGTCATGTACCCGTCGGTTCCCTTTTCTTTGCGTGTTGAGTGGCATTGTCATGTGCCTGTGGGTTTCTTCTTCAGTCACATTGTCATGTACCTGTAGGTTTCTTCTTCAGTCACATTGTCGTGTACCTCTTGGTTTATTCTTCCTCACATGTTGATTTACCTTGTCATGTACCTGTGGGTTTCTTCTTCTTCTCACATGTTGATTTACCTTGTCAGAAACCTGTGGGTTTCTTCTTCTTCTTCTTCACATGTTGATTTACTTTGTCATAAACCTGTGGGTTTCTTCTTCTTCTTCTTCACATGTTGATTACCTATTTATATACCTGTAGGGTTTCTTCTTTTTCTTCTTCACATGTTGATTTACCTAGTCATATACCTGTTGGTTTCTTCTACTTCTTCTTCTTCTTCTTCTTCTTCTCTTCTCTTCTTCTTCTTCTTCTTCACATGTTGATTTACCTTGTCATGAACCTGTCGGTTTCTTCTTCTTCACATGTTGATTTACCTTGTCATGAACCTGTGGGTTTCTTCTTCTTCTTCTTCACATGTTGATTTACCTTGTCATAAACCTGTGGGTTTCTTCTTCTTCTTCTTCTTCTTCTTCTTCTTCACATGTTGATTTACCTTGTCATAAACCTGTGGGTTTCTTCTTCTTCTTCTTCTTCACATGTTGATTTACCTTGTCATAAACCTGTGGGTTTCTTCTTCTTCTTCTTCTTCTTCTTCTTCTCTTCTTCTTCTTCTTCTTCTTCACATGTTGATTTACCTTGTCAGAAACCTGTGGGTTTCTTCTTTTCTTCTTCTTCTTCTTCTTCTTCACATGTTGATTACCTTGTCACAAACATGTGGGTTTCTTCTTCTTCTTCTTCTTCTTCACATGTTGATTTACTTTGTCATAAACCTGTGGGTTTCTTCTTCTTCTTCTTCACATGTTGATTTACCTTGTCATAAACCTGTGGGTTTCTTCTTCTTCTTCTTCACATGTTGATTTACCTTGTCATAAACCTGTGGGTTTCTTCTTCTTCTTCTTCACATGTTGATTTACCTTGTCATAAACCTGTGGGTTTCTTCTTCTTCTTCTTCACATGTTGATTTACCTTGTCATAAACCTGTGGGTTTCTTCTCTTCTTCTTCTTCTCCTTCTTCTTCCTCTTCTTCTTCTTCTTCTTCTTCTTCTTCTTCTTCACATGTTGATTTACCTTGTCATAAACATGTGGGTTTCTTCTTCTTCTTCTTCTTCTTCTTCTTCTTCTTCTTCTTCTCTCTTCTTTCACATGTTGATTTACCTTGTCACAAACATGTGGGTTTCTCTTCTTCTTCTTCTTCACATGTTGATTTACTTTGTCATAAACCTGTGGGTTTCTTCTTCACATGTTGATTTACCTTGTCATAAACCTGTGGGTTTCTTCTTCTTCTTCTTCACATGTTGATTAACCTTGTCATATGCCTGTGGGTTTCTTCTTCTTCCTCCTCTTCTTCACATGTTGGTTTACCTTGTCATATGCCTGTGGGTTTCGTCTTGTTCACATGTTGATTTACCTAGTCATATACCTGTGGGTGTCTTCTTCTTCTTCTTCACATGTTGATTTACCTAGTCATATACCTGTAGGTTTCTTCTTTTTCTTCTTCACATGTTGATTTACCTAGTCATATACCTGTTGGCTTCTTCTTCTTCTTCTTCTTCATATGTTGATTTACCTTGTGATATACCTGTGGGTGTCTTCTTCCTGGCATGGCGCTTAACACGCCTACAGCTGTGGGCTCTTCTCCATCACGTGGAGGGCCATCCTGTCGTGCACTTCAGGGTTTCTTACATAGTGGGTCATATTGTCATGTGCCTGTTGATTCCTGCCTCACATGGTGGTGGGCTACGCTCTAACGTGCTTTTAGAGTCTTCCTTTCTCATATGTTGTGGCACACCGTCATGTGCCTGTAATAACTTTTTTTTCTTTCATGATAGATCACATTGCTATAGTTATGCACGTGGTGTGTGTGTGTGCGTGTGTGTGTGTGTGTGTGTGTGTGTGTGTGTGGTGTGTGTGTGTGTGTGTGTGTGTGTGTGTCTGTGTGTCTGTGAGCATGAATGTGTGTGTGTGTGTGTGTGTGTGTGTGTGTGTGTGTGTGTGTGTGTGTGTGTGTGTGTGTGTGAGTGCGTGCATGAATGTGTGTGTGTGTGTGTGTGTGTGTGTGTGTGTGTGTGTGTGTGTGTGTGTGTGAGTGCGTGCATGAGTGTGTGGGGTGAACGTGTGTGTGTGAGTGTGTGTGTGTGTGTGTGTGTGTGTGTGTGTGTGTGTGTGTGTGTGTGTGTGTGTGTGTGTAGGTTGCTGTATGGTGGGGTGGGGGCCTTCATGGGTTACATCATCGTGGATGTGGCCATCAAGGACCCAGAGAAGCTGAGGTCTCTGCCGGGATCCTGGTCTTCCTCCTCATCTGCTTCCTCTTCTCCACACACCCCTCCAGGGTACCGTCCTCTGTGTGTGTGTGTGTGTGTGTGTGTGTGTGTGTGTGTGTGTGTGTGTGTGTGTGTGTGTGTGCGTGCGTGTGCGTGTGTGTGTGTGCGTGCGTGTGCGTATATGTGTTTGTGCGTGTGTGTGTGTGTGTGTGTGTGTGTGTGTGTGTGTGTGTGTGTGTGTGTGTGTATGTCTGTCTGTGTGTCTGTGTAAAATTAACCTTTTGATTTACAAGATCCAGCTCACTTCTTACCCCCTTCTTCCCTTCTCTTCCCCTTCCCCTCTCTCTCTCTCTCTCTCTCTCTCTCTCTCTCTCTCTCTCTCTCTCTCTCTCTCTCGTGTATACACTTTCTCACTTCTGTCTCGCACATTGTCATTCCAGCAGTAGTGGCAATCAGGGAAATGTTATTTGTGCGTTTTTTCACGCGTGTTGATTATGAGGCGCGAAGAAGATGTTTGTCGAAAACGTTTCAGTTTTATATTTTGTACTAAATAAACTTTGCTTTTTACCATAAGTTCAAATCTTTGCCAAGTCATTACTGTGATGACGGTGGTGTTGTTGGCCTGCGCTTGTTTTTCCCCCACTGTAGATTGTTCGTCTTTGTGTTTGACTTTATTCAAGTTTAAAAGGCTGTGCCGGTCTTGAATAACATTTTCTCTGTGGTAGGTTTTCTTATGGTAGCAAGAGTTACCCTACCTTTTATTGTTTACTGTTCCCTGCCTCATTCTATTTTCAGACTTCACTTCAATCAAATCGAGGTTATTTGTATTTGTTTCTGTCCGTCTTTGTGTTTGTTTTTTGATCTCCCTTGCATCCTTGGGTGGATCCTCAGGCGTAGGCTCAAAGATTGTTTCCTACATTTTATACTGTTTGCATGATGCATGATGATTTTAGTTTCTCGGCAACATTTTTCCTCCCCACACTTTGTTTTGTTTCTTTTACTACCCTTCACTGGCTGCTTTGGGGGTGCTGTTGGATTCTTTTTTGAACCTTGGTAGTGAGAACACCACAGTATTATGGACTGTGGTGTGTCTCTATTTGACGGCAGAAGCACATTGATAATCATCCGTATCTCCCTTATGATTCCGATCCAACGGACGAAAGACCTAGAAGCTGGGGGAATACAAATAGAAGCTGAGAATACAAATAGATCTGCCTTCAAGACAGATTACTATGGTTCTCTCACACAGCCAGTGAAGAGTTTTCATATTCATAATACATTTTCTTAACTTTATATTACCGTTTTTCACCCCCCCCCCCCCCCCCAAAAAAAAAAAAAAAAAAAAAAAAAACCAAACATATACACACTTTCGCCTTAAATTCAAATCTTTGCCAAGTCATTATTGTAATGACGGAGGGGTTATTAGCCTGCGCTTGTTCCCACCCCACTATTAGATTGTTTGTGTTTGTCTGACTTAATTCAAGTTTAAAAGGCTGTAACGGTCTTGAACAAACGTTTCTCTGTGTCAGGTTTTTTTTTATGGGAGCAAGAGTTACCGTACTTATTTACTGTTCCCTGCCTCATTTTATTTTCAAACTTTGCTTCCACCGTTTTTGTGTATTCATTTTTTTTTTAATAATGGAACTCCTGACGACAACGGCACGCCATCGATGATCAAGACCGCAATAACTCTTATGGTACTGGAAACGATACTGTTTAAAGATGGCGATGATAATGACGAAGACGACGACCGCGATGATAATTATGACGATGAAGACAATATGATGATGATGATGATGACCACGATGATGCAGGTGAACTGGCACACGATCTACTGGAGCATGGGTCTGCAGTTCATCATGGCGGTGTGGTGATGAGGTGGCAGGGAGGCAAAGACGTGATGCTGTGGATCCAGGCACGCCTGGATGGGTTTTCTTTGACAATGCCAAACCCGCCTCCGTCCTCATGTTTGGCGAGACCTACAAAGATCACTACCTCGTCTTTGGGGTAGGCTAAGGCTGCTAGGCTGCTTTGATTGTTGGCAGACTGATATCTACTTATCTCCCTTTGCTTTTCCAGGGTATTCTTTGTCGGTACATGGATATCACTGCTCTGTGTGTGTGTGTGTGTGTGTGTGTGTGTGTGTGTGTTCTGTAATACCCCTGTGCTGATCGTTGTTGGATTGGTATACATTTTTTTTCAATATCGACTCTTGCTGATCGTGGTTGTTTTGTTGTGTGTGTTTTTCTCCAAGTTACCCCTCACTTATCATGGTTCTTTTTGCTACACAATTTTCTATGTTACCCCTTTATGATCATTATTTTGCTGCGAATTTTTCTGTTACGTCTTGGTTCTTTCGGGGGTGTGTTTGGCATAAGTTTGTAAAATAAAGAGAGTATTATAGTGATTGTATCATCATAATAATAAAGCTTATAATAATAACAACTGAGAAAAAGAAGAACAATATTGATAATAATGCGATCGGTTAAGCGCCTAGTAGCATCGGTACATGGTCAGTGTGTCTGTGGCTCACAATTAATACATGACGAGTGTGGCGCCCACCCGAAAAAGTACACGATGAGTGTTAACGTGTCTTGCTATAAAAAACATGGAGCAGTAGTAATTGTACCCCACGGAAAGGGCACGCTAATGCACTGACGAAAGTCATGCCATCAAAATGACCAGAATCGCTAAAGTAAATTGAACGACAGCAAGCGCAGACATATCCCGGCAGACAAGCTTTCTCTCCCTTGCTGTAACAGGACACCGAAGGCTTGTCTGGCATCAGTCATGTATGTGACCAAAGCTGCCTGTCCAGGGTTACCTAACAGGGCACTGTGGACAGGTGATCGTATCAGAGACAAAGTGAAGAACTTCTTGAAGGACGACATCATGGACAAGGTGGTTACCACACTTCTGCCCGTAGACGGCGACTGAGAATAGACTGCGAGTGCTTTATTCATCAGAGGGTTTCTATGAGGGTGAAGGAACTCATCTCATGACATTCATGAAAAACACACACATATACACATGCGCACGCGCGTGTCCGCACACACACACACACACACACACACACACACACACACACACACACACACACACACACACACAATCAATGTCAGTGAAATAAGACTTGGCATCACAATGTTAGGAGGTTACATTTTCTCAAAACTTACGGTGCTTTACGTACGAAAAGGGGCTACTACCACTCGCCATGAGGTGCAGTTGATGAATCCATAAAGTCCAGCTGAAAAGCACGTGAGTATCGGGGATATTGCCTGACAGCAGAGACAGATCTACTAGCAAAGTGAGGCGACTCTGGGCGGAAATCTAAACACATTTTTAAAAGTATTTATAAGGCCCCGCCGAAAAAAAAAAACGTAGACAAACGAATCACAAGACAAAGCACGACGCGCTTCGACCTCTTCTTTAAGCAGGATACACAACACTCAGGACAACGAAAATGACAAGTGGTGCTTATCTTGCTTGAAGAAGACCTAAGAAGTCGAAACGCGTCGTGATTTGTTTTGTGATTATGTTGTCTACATTTAGCAGTGGAGCCTTATAAATACTTTTTCGCGTCACTCGTGTGGCCTTTTGTCATGGCTAGCGACAATAAGAATGATGACGTCATCTACCTGATTGGTGTGACGTGTGCCCCACAGGCACAATGAAAAAGATGACGACATTTAACCGTGACGTGTGCTCCCCAGACACAATGAGAATGGTGACATTTTAACTGTGACGTGAGCTCCATTTGCACAATGAGAAAGATGACGTCAATTCACTGTGACGTGTGCTCCACGGGCGCAATGAGAAAGATGGCGTCATCTCACTGTGACGTGTGCTCCACAGGCGCAATGAGAACGATGACGTCATCTGACTGTGACGTGTGCTCCACAGGCGCTGCCCATCGTGTTCCTGACCAACGCGGCTCTGTCCATGCTGTACTACCTGGGCGCCATGCAGTTCCTGGTCAGGGTGATCGGCAACACCATGCACTTCATTCTGGACACTACCCCCATTGAGTCCACTGGGGTGGCTTCCTCCATCTTCATGGAAGGGGTGAGATGAGGCCATGTCTTCTCTGTCTGTCTGTCGGTCTGTGTGTGTGTGTGTGTGTGTGTGTGTGTGTGTGTGTGTGTGTGTGTCTTTATTCTGGACACTACCCCCATTGAGTCTACTGGGGTGGCTTCCTCCATCTTCATGGAAGGAGTGAGATGAGGCCATGTCTTCTGTCTGTCTGTCTGTCTGTCTGTCTGTCTCTCTCTCTCTCTCTCTCTCTCTCTCTCTCTCTCTCTCTCTCTCTCTGTCTCTGTCTCTCTCAGTAATTGCATGAGTGCGCATGCGCGTGTGTGTGCGTGCGTGTGTGCGTGTGTGTGCGTGAGTGCGTGCACGTGTGTGTGTGTGTGTGTGTGTGTGTGTGTGTGTGTGTGTGTGTGTGTGTGTGTGTGTGTGTGTGTGTGTGTGTGTGTGTGTGTGTGTGATTTCAGAGTTCAGTCATATATTTCCCACAGAATAATCATGGAACTGTGAACAATATAAGAAAAGCAAAGAACAAAAACCATGGAAGTATAAAAATCAAGAGTACCTTCCATGTGTTTACTACGTAAACACTGAATCTGAATTCAGTGTAAATATTCATCGACTGTTCCGCTTTTAATGTTTCATCGCATGAAAAAAAAAAAAAAAAAAACTTGGGGGGGGGGGGGGGGGGGGGGGGGCAAAACAGTTAAATATTTCGTACAAAATCAATAATTCAATACTGGATCTTTCCATAGCTCAAAGTGACAAGAGATTTTGTTTGTTTGTTTGTTTGTTTTGTTTTTGCTGCAATGTAAAAACAGCAGTCTTCCAAAAAAATTTCAACCTCATCATCTGTTCAAAACTGTTGAGCTTTCGCCTGGTCCTCTTTGCTTATGGAGACCATAAGCAAAAAGACGACAAGCAAAGAAAAGCCCCACCATCCCCCCATGTGTGTCGCCGTTCTGGTGTGTCCTCCCCTCCAGTGTCACTGGTGAGCACACCCCGTTGCTCCGATTACCGGATATCCGGTCCTCTGCAAGGCGTAGTTAGATTCGAAGGCCAAACTGACTTTGTCCAGTCAGACTATACGGTCAGTGATTTGCTGTCGAATTCTGCTGTGTTCTGATCATGTAGACTGTCATTCGCAGGTCAAATAACATTAATCAGACTTCGATCAGTTCTAATGAAACGTTGAAGAGTGTTTCTGCGGATGATGGCTGGCATTACAAAGTCTCACAACTAAGCTTTCCGATGATTCCGGCGAAAATGCATCTCCCCACAGAAAAGATGCCATGGTGTTCTTGTTACTTAAACCGGTTAATCTAGTTTGGACCTGTCAACATGTTGTGTGGACCAAATGTATACTACATGTAACTGCTTTTATCACATGCAAGTTGCCTTTCCATCATAAAAGCAGAGGTATTTCTATGTCATTGGTAAGTTCATCAGAACAGGTTTTTAAAACATGCATTTTACTGTTGTTGAATGAAATGAGAAATGGCTAATGAATTAACCGTCTATGTGTTTATCACACACACACACACACACACACACACACACACACACACACACATATATATATATATATATATATATATATATATATATATATATATGATTTATCTATAGTATGTTGACCATCTGCAGGTTAGTGCTATGCTGGCTATTCGCCCTTACTTAAACCAGACGACCAAGTCCGAGCTGTTCGCCCTGACCACGGCTGCTCTGGCATCCATAGGAGGAGCCTACCTGGCCATTCTGGCACAACTCGGGGTGAGTACAGTCTGGAATCAAAGCGAGTCTCGGCAGTGATGGGTCGGTGTTTGGTACAATGACAGTGGATGAGTGGATGGAGAGAACATTCCAGTAACAAACTGTAGATAATGTTCTGTCAGATTCTACTGACGAACAGTCTATTTTTTTTTAATGTGGGTCAAACCGGGAAAAATGACGAGTACAA
>JADBJO010009943.1:0-77799 GCA_016801955.1 Conus betulinus
TCCACCATGAGCAAATTTCACCAGTAGCACAGTAAGAATGTCCCAGTTTGGCGTTATGTTTCAAACGGTTGCACACGGTTTTTGTCTATCTTTTTTTTTTTCCAGCCACAGGTAATTTTCATTCAGAGCTTAGAAGAGGGTGATGAATGTTTTTTTTTTTCTGTGATGGACAATTCTCAAAAACGGCCCTAGTGGTGGGCTTAACAAAAATACATCCAAAACCAGACCTGCTATACTGCCTATATAAATAAGCATAATTCTTGCTGCTGACAATGAGGACATGCGCGCCCACAAACAATGCTTTCATTTGGATGTAGTTATGGGTGGTTACTGCTCACTACCAGAGCAAGAGTTATAACGTTTCTCTTTTCTGCACCACTTTTCCTACCGTTACCTGCCACCTTTTCAACGCCACAATGTCAGTTACCTTTTGCTCTATGTGCTGCTGACTGAGATGCTTACCTTTTCTGTTGAGCGCAAAGTCAATGCCCAGGCTGGCTGTGTACAGATAGTAGTGGGTGAGGTCCGACTCTGCTGAAGACGTTCAAAGGTATGGGGGGAAGGCACATACTGCACACATGTTCTGGCTTCATGGCCTGTACAGAGAGGAAGGTGGGGGAAGGGAAAGAGGGGGGAGAGGTTACTACTTCACTGTGCATTATAATTGCTCTCTAATCCTAAATAACTTGTACACTTCTTTTTTGTCTTGTGTCTTTCTTTTTCTTATGTAAGAGCTGTGCCAATGTTTCTGGACTGCTTGGGCAACAACAAATTGTGGAAAAAGAACCGATTCCCCTTTAAACAGCTGAAAAGGATTTAAAAGGCCTGGGTGAATTTTTCTTATTTATCTTGTGGTAATTTCTTTAAGATGACATCATCTTTTAGCTCCGGTGGAAGCAAGTAAAGTATTGCTTTGAACTTTAAGTTTTTATTACCCTGAAGTGTTATTACAGGACCCTAACAATATTTCAAGTTTTGCATTTTCTGTCTGTATTCACATACATTAGACCTTGATTTTACACTCTTTGCCGACCTCTAACAAAAAAAAAAAACACACACCATGCCCCTCTGTCCACACCTACCACGTTTACATGAATATCATCGTGGTCGTGGTTAAATGGTTGGTACTATGACTGTAGAGCAAGTGCTTACTCCTTGGGTGTACACCATACAACTTGCTTCACTAAAAACTGTTTTGTGCAGTACAAAATTCATTACTTGTTTTTTGCCATATCTGGCATCATTCAGTTTTGACTTAATAACCAGTGATTATGCTTTATTATTCATACCATATGTCAGATATAGAGGGTAGAAATGGGGAGTTTTATTATACTCCCTGTTTGGCTAGTATACTTACCGATAGGTAGAAGTACCAGTAAGTATGAAACTGTGGTGCAAGTGGTACTTGTTTTCCATGGACCATTTCTAGACCCAAAGCAAACATTATGTATGTACACAAGACTAGTACATTCCTGTATGCTGGGGTACTTCTGAAGACATCAAGTCAACAACACCAACCTATTGTTTTTGTTTTGCAACAGTAGATAAGATAGGGAAGAATACACACAAGAGTTCATCTGCTATAAATGTCATATCAAGTAAGAAAAAGAAAGCTGAAAAACTGTGCATCACTTGAAAAGAGAGAGAGAGAGAGGAGAGAGGGGAGAGAGGAGGGGGGGAGAGAGAGAGTTGAGAGAGAGAGAGAGAGAGAGAGAGAGAGAGAAAGGCGAGTGAGAGAGAGATACTATATCATTATCAACTAAGCTATCTTTTGTGTACATGCCCTGACCTTGGTTGACTTAGTGTGCATTTCCCTCATTATCTCCTTAATGTAAGTTCTCATATAAAAGTTGGTAACATCAGACTTATCGAGGCTTGTCAAGGGTTTAAACATTATCCCCAGAATGGTCCATTTTTCCTGATGTTTCCCACACGATGAGCACGAAACTCGAGTTACTATGATCATCAGGCAACACTGTACTATGCACCAGTGACCAATGATTTTAACACTACCACCATAAATAAGAAAAATGTACAAAGGAGAAAATTTATCATCAATAACACTTTCGATTTTCATGCTGTGGCTGAAACAGTGGTCCACTTTAGCAGACAGAAGAAGAGCCAGCAAGGCTGACCACCTACAAATACACCACAGAGAACAGGTCAGCAGTTAACACCCTCTTCAAGGCCCACACCCAAACACCCAGACACGGTCCACAAGACAGTCACATGGGGAGACGTACCTCCTTTAATTCCTCCTGTAAAGACAACCTACAGGAAGTTTTCCTTCTTCCCGAGGACTGTCAAGGGACTGGAACAGCCTGCTCCCGAGGTTATCTCATTAGCCTCGGTATTAGAGTGCTTCAAGTCCCGACAGTTGCGCCCCAGCCACCCCCCCACCCCCCCCCCCCACCCCCCCCCCCCCCCCACCCCCCCCCCCCCCCCCCCCACCCCCACCCCCCCCCCACCCCCCCCCACCCCCCCCACCCCCTCCCACCCCCCCCCCACCAGCCATCCCACCAACTACATCCACCCACCACCACCTCCCCACATCCCCCCACAGCCACCCCCACCCTCCAGCACATCTTCTGCTCGATAAACCACTGGTTCCCAGATTGTGGAAACCCCCCAGTATTTTATACACATCAGAACCATCAAAAGATGATGGCGATGTTCCTAGATAAGAATCGAAAGAAGATGGATCAGTTTTATCTTGGCTTTTGAAACTTGTGCACACTGCGGAATGGAAAAGGAGGAGATTGTGTGTGTGTGGAGGTGGGTGGGGCAGAAGTGGTGGTGGTGCTAGATTTACAAAAGAGATTTGCAGGGCTTGTCAAGAGTGACACAACTTTTGATGGGCTATTGTATCGTTTCAGTTTTGTTTACCTCAGTGGTTGGACGTGCATCTGGATTGTGTGTGTGTGTGTGTGTGTTGTGTGTGTGTGTGTGTGATGTGTGGTGTGTGTGTGTGCGTGCATGCATGCGTGCTTGTGTGTGTGTGGGTGTGTGTGGTGTGTGCACGCGCGCCAAGTTAATGCATTGCATGCATATGTGTTTGTAGGTTGTGCATGTGTTTGGTGTTTCATAGCTTAAACATAATTCTCATATTGAAACAAAAGGGCTTGTCATGCGTGTGTATGTGACTGTGCGAGTTTTTGTTAAGGTGTGTGGGTGTGAACAGCAAACGGTATGGAGATTTTTTCATAAAATATGCCTGTGTGTGTCACTGGAAACCGTGGGTCCTGTGGCATGAGAGAATGAAAAAAATCAAGCATTATCATTGTGTGTGCGTGTGCGTGCATGTGCGAGTGTGTGTGTGTGTGTGTGAGAGAGAGAGAGAGAGAGGTTTGAATTCGCATTGTCCATGTGAGATTCCATGTGTATTCCTTGATGTACTTGCTTGGTGTGAATTTAAATGTTTTTGGGTCTTTTTGTTTGTACGTGTGTTAATTTAGTAACATTTTGAAGGAAAAAATCTAAAAGAGGTCTGTTCATGTGTTGAGGGCTGAGAAAGATGCCAGTTTATCTGTCATAGACATTACCTATTCCTTTGCATCTACTGTCTTGTACCACATTTGCCCACTCTTTTTTCCAACATTGCATGATATTTAGAAGAGTGCGACATGTCATGTAGGCTGGCCAGCTTTGACCGTCTAGCATGTCATCTGACTGGCTGAACCAGACGTCTACTGCATGACTCCATGTCTGGAAGAAGAGCATCTGAATGGTTGGTACGATATTAAACCACCAAGCCAGCAAGCTTACACACATAAAAACACATCAAAGTTGATACTTGCAAATAATGATTCTGATGCCTGTGCACCAAAGGGTCTTAAGCAGTACACCAAGCTGATGGACGATAAAAAGTAGCAGCTTTTGGTGGGTGTTGGCTTGGAATGCAGGTAGATCATGTGACTTTCGACCTCTGGCTGAGACCATCGCAACTTTTGCACATGATCCTCGTCAGCCAGAATGCATGTTCATTGGCGCCAGACCGCGACATTTGTCTTCCTCTGCTGGTATGAAGTGCTGAGAATTCAGGTGAAGCTTTGTAGTCAAACACACCGAGTTTTCTGCTCAAAGCCTGCTGTTAGGTAGTTTCTGCCTGCAGTCACCACACTTTGGAACCCCCTCTCGTCCACACAGAATAGATGCCACAGTGAGTCTCAGCCTCACTGGGAAACCAACAGTCTTGATTTTCTAGCTGACACCTGCTCTTACTACCGGAAAAAAAATGGCCTGTCCCAAGACATGCCTTGAAACCCAATACAGTACTCTTTCCTTTCTTTTTTCAAACGCACAGACATTCACAATGTCCACAAACAACAAATCTTCCTCTATTTTAGGTTTTATTCTTTTCATGTACAATAAATATACATAATAACAACGACTTGCAAAAATAAGAATTGTTTACAAATGTGACATATTTTTCAACAAAACACGCATAACAATGGTTGCAAAATATCATATAAGTACAAAGACATAGTTTCATTAAAACACGGATGACAACAGTCACAAGTAACAATCATTCATTATGGGGAAAACATGAACAGAAAGATTTCATTGATGGCGATTTTGTAGAAATTCCACCCAACTACAGCTCAATGTGGGGCGAACATGAATAGCAAGATTCATGCAAATGTATGCACACCATGTAGAAATGTAATCAAACTACAACAAATACACTGCACTATTTTTCCTTCTCGTCCCTTTTGCGCTGTCACTGAACAGCCGACTGCCTGACCCAACCAGTACAGTCAGTGTCCGTCAGCGATGACCTATCGACCTGGCATGCCAAGGGCCAGTGTGACACGTGATCTAATGGGCTGACCTCACAATTCCTATGCTGTCTCCAATAAAACCTGATGTGAGTTCACATTCGATGTTCTGCGTAATTCTTGTCTGTTAATGCTGGGTTGGGACACGGAGAACATCACATGGTACCTACAAATACCTACAAATATGTAAAAATGTCAGCAACAACTTGAAATGCTGGTTAAGTGGCAGTAATGGTTAAAGTAACCTGACAGCACTGACTGAAAACTAACAGCGCGCTAAAACATACAGTACTGAATCGGCTGCAACACAAAGCACTGACTGTCATACACCACATCTTGCTTTGGCTCAAAGTGTGAAAATGAGGCTACAGCTGCATGATCAGGTCTTTCAGGCTACAAGAAGAGCAAACCCATGTAGCACTGATCAAATTACACATTGTCCTTAACGCTGTCATCCATCAAATTCTGATGCATATTCTGATGGATCTGATATCAACACTGATGATTGCAATGCTTAGATTCAGGCACTGCTTGCATGATTTCAGTCTCAAAAGCGATTTCAAAGAAAGAAACCTGCAACTTTAAGTTTGAAACGCAGTAGGGAAAAAAAAGAAAAACATAAGTCAGGCTGCTTTTCGCTCCTTTCAAGATTAGAAGATAATACATGGATATTAGAATTAGGAAACATGAATTAGTATGCAGCTGAATTGACATTAATTTCAGTTTCATGCCCAACAACTTACACAGGACCTTGTAAGGGACAGCTATCGTGCAGAAAGAAAAAAGTGTCACGTCACTCGACAAAATCAAACATGAAAAGGCCATACTCTCGAAAATGAACAATTTATGTCCACTACGGACGGTGCTTACACAATTAACCACACAGTGCCAGATCACGTCAGAACAGCTGCCATGTTCTAAACTGGAACAATACAAAAATTGTTGAAAACTTGACCAACCACGAGCGTGAATGGATCACAGGGGCAGATAAACTGAACAACAGTTAAAGACAAAAGAAAAAGCCACTCAAAAAGGATCTCAGAAATGAGGAAACTGTGTAAGCACAAAATTTTCAGAAGGTGCGGATGGTACCAGACCTTTCAGCATCCCTGACGGAGATTATCTCAGATGGTAAAAGACCCCAGAACTGAGCTCATTATTGCAAAAAATATATCAAACCATGATCTGCTGCAGACCTAATTTGGAATTTTTCCTGACTGAAATTCTGCTATTTGCACAGGAACTAACAGGGGTCAACCAAATAGAAAAAAAAGAATATTTTGGAAGGAGGGGTGTCAAAGTTTCATTGTCTGAGTGTTCCTCTCCCACTTCTCTTGACTGATTTTGTGTGTGTGAGCTTCTTTTTTATCCCGACTAAAGTATTTCAATTAATGGGATCAACTCAAAAACTGCTCTATACAGGCATGGGAATATATATATAAAAAATTAAACTGCATATTAGTGATTATCAGTTTATAAAAATGGAAAGCACAAAAAACAAGGAGAAAAAAAAGAAGCCAAGAATGTAAACCAATCACACAGTTCTACATGAACAAAAACTTTTTTTCATGACAGCATTCCTAATTTTGTCCTTCCCCAATGCTAATGACAGGAATCGGCAATCTCCCCCACACTATCTTCTCATCATACGAAAAATTTCACTCCTCATCATAGGAAAAATTCCACTTCTAATCATGGAAACTTTATGTCACTGAATCCCAGACATGAAAATAAATCAGACCTTACATACTGAATGTGCAAAGGATGGACATACACCTGAAAAAGTGAAAATGCTATGGTAAATGTGACAATACCTGAATTTGTTCGTTTCGCTTATCAATTTTCATGTGTTGGAGGCATGAATGTTACATTGTAAAACATAACTATGTGTTTACAAGGGAGGAAGTAGGAAACGTGTGCTTGAAACCTCAAACTTATTAGTTTATGAATAATGTCTAAGTTATTCATCCTGGTCAATAGACATCAAAAGCCAGTAGTATTGTTTACAAACATTTTCCTTTATGCGCTTAAAACTGAAATATAACACCTATACTTTCTCTTGAAGATCTAGGACAGAATAAGTGTCCATTTATTGCTTTTTGTGGGCTGTTAAGATATTACAGGAGCAAGGGCAAGTTGTACAAAGTCCAATGTGTCCAGGTTCAGAGGAGACAGACACAAATAAAAAAAAAAAGTCATATCAGTACATTCATGATCATTTCCTAAACCATTCATTTTCTGTTTGAGATGACGAACTGTCAAAATTTACAAGTGAAACCGTATCTCTGTAATCAATCTAAAGCTGAAAAAAAAGACATGGCATCTGACTTTTCCAAATGACTGTAAAAAACACATTTTTTTTCAAATCACAACTGAATATGAATATAACCAGAAAAAATACGGTGTTTTGTGTTTTTATTGAATTTAATTATATTTTCCACTTGTGAGGAACACGAAGAATCCTTCATGGATCCACCTACAAACCCAGACGTGAGTAGAATTAGCTTTGAACTGGCCATTCATTTGTTTTCATCAAGATGAGCAACGACCAAGATCAATTTGCATCCGCTTCAGCTGGATCTGGTTTACCCCATAAGCTATTTTCTACTTGCTGCAGCTTGACAGACAAGTTGACGCGTTTCAAATCTCACAAGCAGTTTCTGGCCTCATGTCTCTCAAAAGGATTGACGCCGAAAGGCTTAGAACTTGTAACCGAAGAAAAATGAACAAACTAAGACAGCTTGAAAACAGCAGGGGCCTATCACCACACAGGGCCCAGCATGCTGCTGTTAGCCCTGAAAGAACTGACAGTAGGCGCAACACGCAACCAGAAAGTATCAGTATGCTGATCTCCCCTGCACCAATACACGATCGGGCTTTCATTGGAACACCCAACCGAGCTGACAGTGAATGCAAAACACAGTTAGACGCTACCAGAACGACAGAAAATGTCAGTAAGCCGACCTCTCCTGTATCAGTGCACAATCAGACTTTCACGGCAACACCTAACCACTTTGAGAGTGAGCACAAAACACAGTTAGACGCTACCAAAACAACAGTCTCTGCTGCACCAGTGCAGTCACAGGGTCAGCATGCCTCTCAGCCATCTAGGGTGCGTAAACGGAATCGCCGATTTCGACGAAGACACGTCATTAGCCCTGAACCGGGTCATGTTATTAACATATCATCTGTGACTCTATCAGATGAACAACGCAAGGTCCTCTCCTTCGGCCCCAAGTTCTGCCCCACGCCAACATCGTATGATGAACGACAATTGGTGGATGACATGAGGAGGGGATAAGGCGACTACGCCTGAAGGAATTCTTCTGTGATGAAGACGCCCCTGCAAGATTGCCAGCTACTTTGAAGTTCTACAAAAAGACCTACTGGCAACCACCTACTGGCAGGGACAACGCCCTTGAAGCGTACTGTAACACCATTGAAACACTGGTGGACAACCACATACCCCAACCACCTAAACATCGAAACCTCAGCAAGGATGAACGCAGGGCATCAAAGAACTAAAGAAGCTGGTTCAGAGTAGAAAGGTGAGAATTACACCTGCTGATAAGGGGGGAGCAGTAGTAGTGCAGGACTTTGATCAGTACAAAGCTGAGAGGCGCACCGCCAGTTGAAAAATACTGCACATTATGAAAAGCTGCAGCAAGACACTTCAATCCAAATTGCACAAGACTCCAACGGACACTTCGCAGATCTACGTGATGCCAAAGTCATTGATGAGAGAACTGCTACAAATGGGGCAAGATTGTAGATGTCAACGCAGTCAGGGACTCACCAGTTCTATCACCTACCCAAGGTTCATAAAGACCGCCAGAATCCGCCTGGAAGACCTATCGTCTCTGGAGTCAATGGACCTACTGAGAATCTGTCAAAACTGGTAGACTTTTGGCTTCAGCCTGTAGTCCGTTCGTTACCATCATACGTGAAGGATACTACACATTTCCTACAAATTCTGGAAGACTGGAAAACCACGAGTGGACCTTTGCCTGAGGGCACCTTGATTGTCACTGTAGATGTGGTAGGACTTTATACCAACATTCCTCATCATGAAGTTGGTGAATCCTTGGCAGAAATGATGAGTGAGTTTGGTCATGCTACAGACAAGATCCCCAGTACCACCAAACTACTGGACATTGTAAATCACATCCTGTCTAACAATGTCTTCAACTTTGACAGAGAGCTCTACCGACAAGTACACGGAACAGCGATGGGCACGCCTATGGCACCATCGATCGCCAATGTATTCATGGGCTGGTTGGAGAAGAGGATCTTGGCACAGTCTCCATGGCACATTGATCTCGCCAAGTGGCGTAGATACATCGATGACATCATCATGTTGTGGATGCAGGGTGAGCAGAACTTGAAGGAGTTTCTGAGCTGGCTAAACATGCAACATCCAACGATCAAGTTCACCGCCAATTATGGAACAGTGGCTATCCCTTACCTGGATGTCAGCATCAGCATCGAAAACGGTCAGATCACCACCGACCTGCACACCAAAGAAACTGATGCGCACATGTACTTGCCGTTCAACTCGTGTCACCCACGACACTGCATGAGGGGGATACCATACGGACAGTGCCTACGTATACGCCGCATTTGTTCTGAGGACAGCAAGTTCCAGCAGAGAAGCAAAGAATTACAGCAAAGATTGATCAAGAGGGGCTATCCAGCAACGCTTGTGGAGGCATCCATTGAGAAGGTGAAAGTTATCTCTAGAAGTGACGCTCTCAACTACGTGAGCAGAAAGAACAATGCAGAGAGAGTGCCGTTCATCATCACCCATAACCCTTCGAATCCTCCACTTGGCCAGTGGCTCAAGACATACATGAAGGTCCTCCATACAAGCAGGAGGATGACAACGGCTGTTCCATTTCCTCCAATCGTGGGAAAGAAACTGTACCAACCTCCGCAAACTGCTGATGCCTTCATGCTTGCCCCCTGATGTGCCTCAGACTGGTATTGGCGATCGAGATGAAGATGCACATGAAGATGCAACAGGTTGCCACAAATGTGACAAACGACGGTGTATCATCTGCAAAGAACATCTGCAGGAATCACCTAACTTCACCAGCGTCAGGACGGGTCAATCTTTTAACATCAGAGATGTGGTCTGCTGCACTTCCAACAATCTGGTGTACTTGATTGACTGTGCAGCGTGTCATGATGTGCAGTATGTTGGGGAGACCGGCAACACCCTGGCGGAGCGCTTCTATACCCACAGATACGACATCAGGCACAAGAAGGACACTTTGGTTGCCAAACACTTCAATGGCCCTGGTCACCAGTTGACCGACCTCCGCTGCACAGTCATCGAACTCATGAAAAGTCCGGACATCAATAAACGAAGAGAGAGGGAGAGGAGGTTCTGGAGGTACAAGCTGAAGACGAACTATCCACAAGGGCTCAATGTGTGGGGACTGAACAGAGAAACGGAGGATGATGGAGTTGTGCACAGAGAGAGAGAGAGAGAGAGAGAGAGAGAGAGAGAGAGAGAGAGATGATGTCACAGATACTGTCACCAATGGACGTCATTTTTTCTATTGCGTCACTTGTTGTCATGCGGCCTGAAGAAGAGCAGTGGCTCGAAAGCTTGCTGAAAAAATACGGTGTTTTGTGTTTTTATTGAATTTAATTATATTTTCCACTTGTGAGGAACACGAAGAATCCTTCATGGATCCACCTACAAACCCAGACGTGAGTAGAATTAGCTTTGAACTGGCCATTCATTTGTTTTCATCAAGATGAGCAACGACCAAGATCAATTTGCATCCGCTTCAGCTGGATCTGGTTTACCCCATAAGCTATTTTCTACTTGCTGCAGCTTGACAGACAAGTTGACGCGTTTCAAATCTCACAAGCAGTTTCTGGCCTCATGTCTCAAAAGGATTGACGCCGAAAGGCTTAGAGCTTCACTTCGCATTCTCCGGATTACCTGATGATCATAGTCTGATCAACAACATCAGATCGACTTTGAATCATGCAGAAAAGACCATCATACGCGCCTGCACTGAGTTCTACGAGGCAGCAGCCCCAGACTTGGATGATAAACTGAAAATCACCAAAACCATGCTGAAAGACACAGTGAGTGAACGTGAGTATGAGACCGCTCTTCATAGCCTGCGCTATAAAGAAGAGTATTTGGCAAGAACTTGTAACCGAAGAAAAATGAACAAACTAAGACAGCTTGAAAACAGCAGGGGCCTATCACCACACAGGGCCCAGCATGCTGCTGTTAGCCCTGAAAGAACTGACAGTAGGCGCAACACGCAACCAGAAAGTATCAGTATGCTGATCTCCCCTGCACCAATACACGATCGGGCTTTCATTGGAACACCCAACCGAGCTGACAGTGAATGCAAAACACAGTTAGACGCTACCAGAACGACAGAAAATGTCAGTAAGCCGACCTCTCCTGTATCAGTGCACAATCAGACTTTTCACGGCAACACCTAACCACTTTGAGAGTGAGCACACAAAACACAGTTAGACGCTACCAAAAACAACAGTCTCTGCTGCACCAGTGCAGTCACAGGGTCAGCATGCCTCTCAGCCATCTAGGGTGCGTAAACGGAATCGCCGATTTCGACGAAGACACGTCATTAGCCCTGAACCGGGTCATGTTATTAACATATCATCTGTGACTCTATCAGATGAACAACGCAAGGTCCTCTCCTTCGGCCCCAAGTTCTGCCCCACGCCAACATCGTATGATGAACGACAATTGGTGGATGACATGAAGGAGGGGATAAGGCGACTACGCCTGAAGGAATTCTTCTGTGATGAAGACGCCCCTGCAAGATTGCCAGCTACTTTGAAGAAGTTCTACAAAAAGACCTACTGGCAACCACCTACTGGCAGGGACAACGCCCTTGAAGCGTACTGTAACACCATTGAAACACTGGTGGACAACCACATACCCCAACCACCTAAACATCGAAACCTCAGCAAGGATGAACGCAGGGCCATCAAAGAACTGAAGAAGCTGGTTCAGAGTAGAAAGGTGAGAATTACACCTGCTGATAAGGGGGGGAGCAGTAGTAGTGCAGGACTTTGATCAGTACAAAGCCGAGGCGCACCGCCAGTTGAAAAATACTGCACATTATGAAAAGCTGCAGCAAGACACTTCAATCCAAATTGCACAAGACTCCAACGGACACTTCGCAGATCTACGTGATGCCAAAGTCATTGATGAGAACTGCTACAAATGGGGCAAGATTGTAGATGTCAACGCAGTCAGGACTCACCAGTTCTATCACCTACCCAAGGTTCATAAAGACCGCCAGAATCCGCCTGGAAGACCTATCGTCTCTGGAGTCAATGGACCTACTGAGAATCTGTGTCAAAACTGGTAGACTTTTGGCTTCAGCCTGTAGTCCGTTCGTTACCATCATACGTGAAGGATACTACACATTTCCTACAAACTGGGAAGACTGGAAAACCACGAGTGGACCTTTGCCTGAGGGCACCTTGATTGTCACTGTAGATGTGGTAGGACTTTATACCAACATTCCTCATCATGAAGTTGGTGAATCCTTGGGCAGAAATGATGAGTGAGTTTGGTCATGCTACAGACAAGATCCCCAGTACCACCAAACTACTGGACATTGTAAATCACATCCTGTCTAACAATGTCTTCAACTTTGACAGAGAGCTCTACCGACAAATACACGGAACAGCGATGGGCACGCCTATGGCACCATCGATCGCCAATGTATTCATGGGCTGGTTGGAGAAGAGGATCTTGGCACAGTCTCCATGGCACATTGATCTCGCCAAGTGGCGTAGATACATCGATGACATCATCATGTTGTGGATGCAGGGTGAGCAGAACTTGAAGGAGTTTCTGAGCTGGCTAAACATGCAGCATCCAACGATCAAGTTCACCGCCAATTATGGAACAGTGGCTATCCCTTACCTGGATGTCAGCATCAGCATCGAAAACGGTCAGATCACCACCGACCTGCACACCAAAGAAACTGATGCGCACATGTACTTGCCGTTCAACTCGTGTCACCCACGACACTGCATGAGGGGGGGATACCATACGGACAGTGCCTACGTATACGCCGCATTTTTGTTCTGAGGACAGCAAGTTCCAGCAGAGAAGCAAAGAATTACAGCAAAGATTGATCAAGAGGGGCTATCCAGCAACGCTTGTGGAGGCATCCATTGAGAAGGTGAAAGTTATCTCTAGAAGTGACGCTCTCAACTACGTGAGCAGAAAGAAAAGAACAATGCAGAGAGAGTGCCGTTCATCATCACCCATAACCCTTCGAATCCTCCACTTGGCCAGTGGCTCAAGACATACATGAAGGTCCTCCATACAAGCAGGAGGATGACAACGGCTGTTCCATTTCCTCCAATCGTGGGGGAAAGAAACTGTACCAACCTCCGCAAACTGCTGATGCCTTCATGCTTGCCCCCTGATGTGCCTCAGACTGGTATTGGCGATCGAGATGAAGATGCACATGAAGATGCAACAGGTTGCCACAAATGTGACAAACGACGGTGTATCATCTGCAAAGAACATCTGCAGGAATCACCTAACTTCACCAGCGTCAGGACGGGTCAATCTTTTAACATCAGAGATGTGGTCTGCTGCACTTCCAACAATCTGTGTACTTGATTGACTGTGCAGCGTGTCATGATGTGCAGTATGTGGGGAGACCGGCAACACCCTGGCGGCGCGCTTCTACCCACAGATACGACATCAGGCACAAGAAGGACACTTTGTGCACAGAGAGAGAGAGAGAGAGAGAGAGAGAGAGAGAGAGAGAGAGAGAGAGAGAGAGAGATGATGATGTCACAGATACTGTCACCATGGACGTCATTTTTTCTATTGCGTCACTTGTTGTCATGCGGCCTGAAGAAGAGCAGTGGCTCGAAAGCTTGCTGAAAAAATACGGTGTTTTGTGTTTTTATTGAATTTAATTATATTTTCCACTTGTGAGGAACACGAAGAATCCTTCATGGATCCACCTACAAACCCAGACGTGAGTAGAATTAGCTTTGAACTGGCCATTCATTTGTTTTCATCAAGATGAGCAACGACCAAGATCAATTTGCATCCGCTTCAGCTGGATCTGGTTTACCCCATAAGCTATTTTCTACTTGCTGCAGCTTGACAGACAAGTTGACGCGTTTCAAATCTCACAAGCAGTTTCTGGCCTCATGTCTCTCAAAAGGATTGACGCCGAAAGGCTTAGAGCTTCACTTCGCATTCTCCGGATTACCTGATGATCATAGTCTGATCAACAACATCAGATCGACTTTGAATCATGCAGAAAAGACCATCATACGCGCCTGCACTGAGTTCTACGAGGCAGCAGCCCCAGACTTGGATGATAAACTGAAAATCACCAAAACCATGCTGAAAGACACAGTGAGTGAACGTGAGTATGAGACCGCTCTTCATAGCCTGCGCTATAAAGAAGAGTATTTGGCAAGAACTTGTAACCGAAGAAAATGAACAAACTAAGACAGCTTGAAAACAGCAGGGGCCTATCACCACACAGGGCCCAGCATGCTGCTGTTAGCCCTGAAAGAACTGACAGTAGGCGCAACACGCAACCAGAAAGTATCAGTATGCTGATCTCCCCTGCACCAATACACGATCGGGCTTTCATTGGAACACCCAACCGAGCTGACAGTGAATGCAAAACACAGTTAGACGCTACCAGAACGACAGAAAATGTCAGTAAGCCGACCTCTCCTGTATCAGTGCACAATCAGACTTTCACGGCAACACCTAACCACTTTGAGGTGAGCACAAAACACAGTTAGACGCTACCAAAACAACAGTCTCTGCTGCACCAGTGCAGTCACAGGGTCAGCATGCCTCTCAGCCATCTAGGGTGCGTAAACGGAATCGCCGATTTCGACGAAGACACGTCATTAGCCCTGAACCGGGTCATGTTATTAACATATCATCTGTGACTCTATCAGATGAACAACGCAAGGTCCTCTCCTTCGGCCCCAAGTTCTGCCCCACGCCAACATCGTATGATGAACGACAATTGGTGGATGACATGAAGGAGGGGATAAGGCGACTACGCCTGAAGGAATTCTTCTGTGATGAAGACGCCCCTGCAAGATTGCCAGCTACTTTGAAGTTCTACTAAAAAACCTACTGGCAACCACCTACTGGCAGGGACAACGCCCTTGAAGCGTACTGTAACACCATTGAAACACTGGTGGACAACCACATACCCCCCCAACCACCTAAACATCGAAACCTCAGCAAGGATGAACGCAGGGCCATCAAAGAACTAAAGAAGCTGGTTTCAGAGTAGAAAGGTGAGAATTACACCTGCTGATAAGGGGGGAGAGCAGTAGTAGTGCAGGACTTTGATCAGTACAAAGCCGAGGCGCACCGCCAGTTGAAAAATACTGCACATTATGAAAAGCTGCAGCAAGACACTTCAATCCAAATTGCACAAGACTCCAACGGACACTTCGCAGATCTACGTGATGCCAAAGTCATTGATGAGAACTGCTACAAATGGGGCAAGATTGTAGATGTCAACGCAGTCAGGACTCACCAGTTCTATCACCTACCCAAGGTTCATAAAGACCGCCAGAATCCGCCTGGAAGACCTATCGTCTCTGGAGTCAATGGACCTACTGAGAATCTGTCAAAACTGGTAGACTTTTGGCTTCAGCCTGTAGTCCGTTCGTTACCATCATACGTGAAGGATACTACACATTTCCTACAAATTCTGGAAGACTGGAAAACCACGAGTGGACCTTTGCCTGAGGGCACCTTGATTGTCACTGTAGATGTGGTAGGACTTTATACCAAATTCCTCATCATGAAGTTGGTGAATCCTTGGCAGAAATGATGAGTGAGTTTGGTCATGCTACAGACAAGATCCCCAGTACCACCAAACTACTGGACATTGTAAATCACATCCTGTCTAACAATGTCTTCAACTTTGACAGAGAGCTCTACCGACAAGTACACGGAACAGCGATGGGCACGCCTATGGCACCATCGATCGCCAATGTATTCATGGGCTGGTTGAGAAGAGGATCTTGGCACAGTCTCCATGGCACATTGATCTCGCCAAGTGGCGTAGATACATCGATGACATCATCATGTTGTGGATGCAGGGTGAGCAGAACTTGAAGGAGTTTCTGAGCTGGCTAAACATGCAACATCCAACGATCAAGTTCACCGCCAATTATGGAACAGTGGCTATCCCTTACCTGGATGTCAGCATCAGCATCGAAAACGGTCAGATCACCACCGACCTGCACACCAAAGAAACTGATGCGCACACATGTACTTGCCGTTCAACTCGTGTCACCCACGACACTGCATGAGGGGGATACCATACGGACAGTGCCTACGTATACGCCGCATTTGTTCTGAGGACAGCAAGTTCCAGCAGAGAAGCAAAGAATTACAGCAAAGATTGATCAAGAGG
The DNA here is from genome assembly GCA_016801955.1 of Conus betulinus. Taxonomy (NCBI): domain Eukaryota; kingdom Metazoa; phylum Mollusca; class Gastropoda; order Neogastropoda; family Conidae; genus Conus; species Conus betulinus. The sequence goes on from JADBJO010009943.1 coordinate 16,232, forward strand.
GGCTATCCAGCAACGCTTGTGGAGGCATCCATTGAGAAGGTGAAAGTTATCTCTAGAAGTGACGCTCTCAACTACGTGAGCAGAAGAACAATGCAGAGAGAGTGCCGTTCATCATCACCCATAACCCTTCGAATCCTCCACTTGGCCAGTGGCTCAAGACATACATGAAGGTCCTCCATACAAGCAGGAGGATGACAACGGCTGTTCCATTTCCTCCAATCGTGGGGGAAAAAGAAACTGTACCAACCTCCGCAAACTGCTGATGCCTTCATGCTTGCCCCCTGATGTGCCTCAGACTGGTATTGGCGATCGAGATGAAGATGCACATGAAGATGCAACAGGTTGCCACAAATGTGACAAACGACGGTGTATCATCTGCAAAGAACATCTGCAGGAATCACCTAACTTCACCACCAGCGTCAGGACGGGTCAATCTTTTAACATCAGAGATGTGGTCTGCTGCACTTCCAACAATCTGGTGTACTTGATTGACTGTGCAGCGTGTCATGATGTGCAGTATGTTGGGGAGACCGGCAACACCCTGGCGGAGCGCTTCTATACCCACAGATACGACATCAGGCACAAGAAGGACACTTTGGTTGCCAAACACTTCAATGGCCCTGGTCACCAGTTGACCGACCTCCGCTGCACAGTCATCGAACTCATGAAAAGTCCGGACATCAATAAACGAAGAGAGAGGGAGAGGTTCTGGAGGTACAAGCTGAAGACGAACTATCCACAAGGGCTCAATGTGTGGGACTGAACAGAGAAACGGAGGATGATGGAGTTGTGCACAGAGAGAGAGAGAGAGAGAGAGAGAGAGAGAGAGAGAGAGATGATGATGTCACAGATACTGTCACCAATGGACGTCATTTTTTCTATTGCGTCACTTGTTGTCATGCGGCCTGAAGAAGAGCAGTGGCTCGAAAGCTTGCTGAAAAATACGGTGTTTTGTGTTTTCTCTTCAAAATCGATTGTCTTGTATCTCTTTGGAAACTTTTTTTTGATTGTCAGACTTCTCTCTCTCTCTCTCTCTCTCTCTCTCTCTCTCTCTCTCTCTCTCTCTGCACCTTTACCCCACACTCCCTTCGCTCCTGCGTCTCTCTCTGTGTCTGTCTGTATGGCTGGCTGTCTGTCTGTCGTCTTTCTGTCTCTATTTTTTTTTCTTTTTTCTAAATTTAATCCCGTATTGTATTGTAGTTCTAGTCACTTTTTGCATGCTTCCTTTGTTACCTCATCTTATTTTATGTTGTTGACCCTACTCAGGGCGAGGACTGGATGTAAAAAAACACATCAGTGCTTATCTATAATCCTCGTAAATAAAGAATTTTGTCCTGTCTTGTCTTCTCTCTCTCTCTCTCTCTCTCTCTCTCTCTCTCTCTCTCTCTCTCTCTCTCTCTCTCTCACGCGCGCACACGGGCACGCCTGTAGGCAAGTGTGTGCTTATTATTCTGTTTTGCATCGGGTTTGTTCTTTGGGTGGTTAAGAAACAGTTTGTACATGAATGTTTTTACAAGATTGATGTTAATATTAGATGTTGATGTCTTACTCATGTACAGCTGATTCCCCCTCCCCCCCCCCCCTCTCTCTCTCTCTCTCTCTCTCTCTCTCTCTCTCTCTCTCTCTCTCTCTCTCTCTCTCTCTCCCCCAATTATTTCTTTTCCTTTTTCGGTTCTTCCCTTGCGTGCACCCCCCTCCTCCACTTTCACCGCATACACACACATGCAAACTCAGTAATGCGCACGCGCGTATAGGTAGACAGACACACACATGAGCGCGTGCGCACTCACATACGCACACACACGCACATACACACACACGCACGCACACACGCGCGCACGAGCACACACACACACACACACACACACACACACACACACACACACACACACACACACACACACACACCAGTCTGTACATTAGCCGTGTATGTAAGAATGACAGATGTATCTTTCCTATGCGGAGACGAGTCAACTGTTGTTTAGTTATTTATGTGTATATATTTCCTCGAAGTTGTGACACATTTCGTTCACCAGTTGTGGTCTTTGATTGCATGCATTTCATTTTCAGACAGACTTTTTATTTAGCAATTTATTTTCTTTTTGTTAAAAAATGTGCCTTGTTTGCATACCTTTGGTTGATATAAGAAATAAGGGCATTCGTAGATATTATTGCTTTCTCAGAAAAGTCGGCTGCACTGATTGTGTATTAATACGACGTGACAAGAATGAGTGCCTTAAACATATCATCTTTAAACTGTCAGGGGTTAGGTAACTTTCAAAAACGAAGAGATGTGTTCCAGTTTGTTAGGCAAAAACAGCAGCATTCACTTTACTTTCTACAGGACACACTTTTTACAAAAAATGTTGGAAAACAAATAAGGGTAGCATGGAGCTATGCGTGTGTGTTTTCATCTCACAATTCGATATCAAGGGGGAGTTACTATTTTGCTAAATAATGATTTTGATTTCAAAATAAAGACAACGGTCACAGATAGACAAAGCAACTACGTTATACTTATTCTGAACACGTTAGACACTGAAATTGTGCTGGTAAATATTCATGGACCGAACTGCGACAGTCCCCTTTTTTTTTTTTTTTTTTTTTTTTTTAAAGAAAATCAAACAAAAATGAAGGAGACTGTATTTCCAACATCGTAACTGGTGGAGATTGGAATCTAGTGACTAACCCTAGCCTGGGCTATTGCAATTATAAATCTGTAAATAATGCAAAACACCGACCAACGAACTGATGATAAAGAAGCATGTTTGTTTTCTAGTGGGCAAAGACATGAACATTTCTGACCCCAAAAAAGCTACCGACATCCTAGAACCATTAACTCTGTGAGCTATACGATTATCAAAAAATATCCCACACACACACACACACACACACACACACACACACACACACACACAGGCGCGCGCGCACGCACGCACGCATGCACGCACGCGCGCACACGCACACACATCTACACACACACGTGCATGCGCGTGCAAGCGTCCTAACAGTGAACACTTTATGGCCTCGATTACTTATTAACAAAAGCCCCTCGAGGCCCTTGCTACAACTCCAGGTGGTCAAACAAAAGGGGCAAAATGACTGGTTTGCTGTAGGATTTTTTTTCTTTAAAACTCGAAGATCGCTGCAGGCCACCAGGAAGAGGACAGTCACTTTCTGGCCATTAGAAGGGAAACCCAGGTGGAGTTATGCCAAACAACTCTTTCGGAAAACAGCTTATATATAGATCTCATGGTTTGTCCTTAATTCTTCCAAATTATTCAAAACCAAATAAACATCCCAGCCAATGCCAGTTTTCACATCCAAAGGGAGTCATTATTGGCGACCTGAACATTAAACCATTTTAGTGAAACTGAATGGACCGTTTTGTTTCAAGCTAGTCAAAGACGTAGCAGCATTTAAGCCAAAGGATGCAGGTCACGATGGAATCCCACGACGGACACAGGGAAAGGTTTTCTACTGTTACAAATCAACCTCCTTCCCAAGGGTGCACGTAAATGCCTAGTACAACTGCACAAATCGTTTTAAACTTCATTGATACTCTGGCGCCTTTGCAAACAGTAAGCAACATGTTATACAAGAAACGGCAAAAAAGCAACGACAGCAAACATCCCACGTGATTAGCTGATGAAACGTGCTTCCTCATGCGACTGGAGTACCTGCTACAGGTTGCTTGGCTTGCCACACCTGCATCCAGTCGCTGAGGATGCTCGCTGCCATGACCTGCTTTCATCACACGTAAAGGGACGTGGTGGTGGTCAATTCCTCGGCTGAGAGCACATCCTCTGATGCTGCTATGACGCTGTGGAAGGGGTAGTTGATCACTCAGCTGAAAGCACTACCTCTGGTGTTGCCATCTCACGTCGTGGAGATGGTGGTAGATCCTATGTGAGGTTGGGCCAGTTCATCCTCAAAGGTGACATCATGTGTTGATAGAGCGGTGAGAGTATGTTACTAACTCCAACCTCACCAGTCAGGTCAACCTGTCAGAGTAAGATCGTTCTTCATTCACTTTGTGTGAACGCAGCAGCTAGCGGCTTCAAGAACCCAAGAGAGTAAAGTTTCTTTTTAATCTATAACCTAAAATCCCTCAACAAAACCTATGGGACACCTGCTCAGAACTATGAACTTAAAGCTTTATAAAGTTCACTTTTGCTCGGGTGAGATCAGTTTCCACGAGAAATCTTTTCAGCTGCCTCTGCCATTGTCTTTAGGGTTCTGGTCTACTTTGAATCAGAAATCGCGAGCCGTTTCATGACTTCATAGACTGATGCGCCCACAAATCTCCTTGCTTCATCCGCTATGGCGAGAACGTTGTCTTGCAAGTCCCGATTCTCACAAAATACTGGCACCCTGGCTTACATCTCACTTTTCTTGCCTTGTGTGTTTCACTTTGATTTTTATGACACACCGAGTTTAATACTTTGATGAACCTGAGTGGAATATAATATCCAGTCTCATTTCACACTTTTTGATGATTTCTGAGCAGGTTTCGCATTCCCAAAGGTCTGCTGTGCAACCCCAGTCACCCGCTGTATCCTGTAAACAATGCTGTTGATGTCATGTCTGCTGTTACATGCCATGGCTTGTGGCTTAACGCCATGTAGAACAGCAATGCTGTTGATGTCAAGTCCGCTGTTACATGCCATGGCTTGTGGCTTAACGCCGTGTAGAACAGGAATGCTGTCGATGTCAAGTCTGCTGTTTCATGCCATGGCTTGTGGCTTAACGCCGTGTAGAACAGCAATGCTGTTGATGTCATGTCTGCTGTTTCATGCCATGGCTTGTGGCTTAACGCCGTGTAGAACTGCAATACTGTTGATGGCATGTCTGCTGTTTCATGCCATGGCTTGCGGATTACTGCCATGTAAAACGTCGATGCTGGGGCCTCTGATGGCGCAGTGTTTCCTTTAGCAGTGCTAACTGTACGTGCAATCTCTCGAAGCATTTGGTTGTGTCTCCATGTGCACCTTCCCTCGGATAGCGTGGCTATACACGACCTCAGGACATGTTCCACTGTTTATTTACCTGACAGATCGGATGCGCGGGGTCATGCCAGTCCCTCCATTTCACCGGATTTTAATTCAAAGGAGCGAAGTCAGGTACAGACCTAAGAATGAGTGATCCTTGGAGGTGTCATGTGCCTTATGTCATTCCAGCTGAGGCTTCCTTCGAGTACGTTTCTCCACGTTGCCGTGGAGAAATTCCTGTATTACCATGCATTTTGCGGCCTTTTCTTTTTCCTTTAACCACCAGTTTGTTTCTGTTGACCCAAGGCCCTGTCTGTTGGTTTGTGTAAGCCATGTTATTTCCATGATCTTAAGGTTTTCTTTGTCTGTTCGCTACCTCTTGAATCTTCCAATTTTTGGCAACTTTTAGTTTGGGCTGATTCGATCTCACAGCACTGCCATCGGAATCCTTGCTTTGCTTATTTTTTACTCGTCCAGGACGAATTTCAGGGGTAGCCTCAGCTTTTCTTGGCGGCGGTATTGTTCAACGTCAGGGAAATCAGGTGGAACATCCAGCCATTTCCTTTCGTCTTTGTTGATTTTGGTCTCCATTGATTCCATGTCGTATATCAGAAGATGTTGGAAGAATCTCGGGATCAACGTGGACGGCACATTTATCTGGGAGGCCATACTGGTCTATTATCTGCAGGCTTTCTTCTGCCATTTGCTTAGCTTCTTTTCCCCTCTTTGTTTCTTTTAAAGATTCATAAGACCACCTTCCAAGCCGTTTGACAGGTTCTTCTGTCAGTTTTTGAACAACAAAATTGGCTACACTGAACATAATGGCTTCAGCTACCTTTTTCACAGGGAAAGGTTCTATGTTTTCTTGTCTAATTGCTTCAGCGTTTTATGTATTTTATCTTCCATGTGTAAAGAGACTGCTGTGGTATCTATAAATTTTCAATATTTTATGAAGGGGCATTTGGTATCCATTCTGCACCACTCATGGCTCTTTTCAATACGACTTTCATTGTCAACACCAACGTTATGGGAGAAACTGCACTTGGTATGCTAAATTCCAAACCGATCCAGTCCTGTTATGCATTTCTTTGTGGGGAACATTCAATATGTGAATGAGTTCAATAATTTCTGCGAGTTAAGACGTTTTGATTTCTTGCTACCAGGGTTTTCCTAACTGGCAATTTGTGAAGAAAAGTTGTAGCGCCTCAAAAACTCTTCATAATGCTTGAATGTAGTCATGACGAAAATTTATGGGCTGTTGTTTGTTGCTTTAGTTTAGTTCTGATCTTGTATTATTCGTTTTTATAACATATGAGTCTACAATTGACTTTTGCTCAAGAAAGGAAGTTTTACGGTCACTCTGCATGAGACAAAGAGGACACAAACCATAAATTCAAAAGAAAAGAAAATTGATGCTCTAGCACCAGACTGTACACGAGATAGCTTTCAAACCAGTTCCTACAGATTGGATACAGAAAATGTCATAGGGCCGTCCATAGCTGTTCCATAAATTGTGTCGTGCATATGCGTACACACACACACACACACACACACACACACACACACACACACACACACACACACACACACACACACATGCGCATGTGCACATACACACACACACACACACACACACACACACACACACACACACACACACACACACACACACACAAACATACGCATGTGCGCGCGCGCACACACACACACACGCGCACACACACACACACACACACACACACACACACACACACACACACACACACACACACACACACACACACACACACACACAGACACACACACACACAACACACAGACACAGACACACACAGACACAGACAGACACACAGACACAGACACACACACACACACACACACACACACACACACACACACACACACCACACACACACATCGCTGTATTTTCCTAGCATAATGGCAGCAGTGTATTTTCCTAGGACAATGACCTTGGTGTATATTCATACCATTTGGACATCAACATTTTTTCTAGCATAATGACATCACTGTATTTTGCAAGTGATATGATATCGCCCAAACCCACATTGCTAAAGAAAATACTTAATTCCTGTTTGCTCTTTTAGTCTTAAAATGGTGCTCATGCACACGAAAGAACTCATGGAAACCAAATCTAAACACTCCGTTTCTGCAAGGAGGTCTGATGGTGTGTGAGTTATTCCTAGATCGAAGGACAAGGTCGAGCTGCATTGACTTAACTATTATTTGTTTTTTGTTTTTTTTACAAGTTTTATCCGTAGAGTTCCCCAGGATGTGTACTTTCGTCATCGTTACCATGGCAATTGTTTAGATTGTTCTCGTTTTTGGACCTTTATAGGAGTGCATGATATATTAACTTTAATTGTTTATGAGCTAGTGACTTATAGTGACCGCCACAGGGAAGCCTGAGCGTCGGCTGTAATATCAATACCCCCTCCCCTCCCCCTGCACCACTCTACCCCACACCATTCATTCAGTTCACTGGTCGTTCTTGCATCTGGCGCGCCACGAGTCACGTGCGATGCCACAGCCTGATAGTAGAGGACACCCACGATCTGCAATTATTTCCTTCGAATATTTCGCACTTAGGAAGCTGGGGAGTGGTGGACAAGGTGGGATGGGAAGAAAAAAAACTATTTGTCTGGGGTTCATGGTTGCCATGACAAGAAACTATTTGTCTTGGCTTCATGACTGTCATGACAAGAAATGCAGGGGCGAGTTGGAAAGGTGAGATTTAGAACTTTTGACAAAAATGTTAGACCACATCTTAAGAGTGTTTGAATCCCTAATCTTTTCTTGTCGTTGATTGGACGCTAGACAGGTGACTAGTGCGGGATGCTCACTGTGTTGTAGGTATGACAGACCAGACAGGAGGACAGAGCACATGGCTTGGGCCAAGTGGTAGTTGGTTTTCAACCTTGGTGGTTGCAAAAGGCAAATGCAGTTTTCCATGCGACCAGAGAGCGGTCGATGTCGATGTAGCGCAGACAGCAGTCTGCTAGGGATTCTGTTTGTGTTAATGTTCATTCCTTGTGGAAAACCTCATCGTCCAACCATTGGATTGTACTACCTACCTCCTGGAAGCTTGATTCCCGCTGCTGCAATAAAAAAACAAAGAAACATGTACGTGGTAACTGTTTAATATTACAAAAAGAAGAAACTGCAATGTTTTTTATGTTGTTTGTTGAAAAGAAAGAAAATGAGCTGCCTCTGTGTTGTCTCGCAGTTACTAACAATGTAGATAGAAAAGTGACTGCGAACATTTGTATAATAGCTGAACATGAAATTTGGACAGAAAAAAAGACATTATGTGAGTTGTGAAATTCTTTGTTGTATTTGGTAAGGGGGCACAAATAAGTGGATTTTTGTGTTTACAGTCTCTCATCATCATCATCATCAGCAGCAGCAGCCAGCAGCAGCATTGTTATTATCATCATTATTTTCACTACTACTACAATTACTGCTGCTGCTGCTGCTACTACTACTACTACTATTATATCATCATCATCATCATCATCATCGTCATCATCATCATCATCATTAAGAGTACTTATAAAGCACCTATCCTCGTTTAGTGACCAAGCTGTAAGCACTCTGTAATGCCCGCACTCCATTATACAGCAGGCTGGCTACCTGGGTAGAGCTGACTGAAGGGCTGCCTGCTGGCGCTACGTAAATCTGTCGTTTCACGTGCCATTCAGTCTGTCAGTCACACAGTTTGTCATTCATATTTTGATCTTTTTGTGCACGCCATGCTTGTACGTGCCATCCATGCCAACAGTGAAACTGGCTTTCTCTGCCGAAGGCTGACGATAGGATTTCATGTGTGTGCAAAATGTTATACTTGCGTTCACACATGTATACGTGCGTTCACACAAAATGTTATACATGCGTTTATACAGCAACCGTCTCAAAACGAAGCTATGAGATGAGATTGATCCTGGGAACCATGAAGGACACACCAGTTAGAACTACGCGATACCTGCTCGACCTTCGTTCAATGCAGCCAAGACACAAGCTGGAACAGGTGAAGGCATATTTCAGAGCACTTGAAAATTTCCCCAAACCCACTTCATGCCGCGGCCAGGAAACAAAAGGCAGTCGGCTAGGATGTGGAAAATCATGGATGAGACAGGCAGAACACAATGTACAGCTTGTGTGCCAGTTAGCAGAACTCAAAGAAACCAAGGAATGGGAGAACACTTGAAACACCTCTACCAAATTACTATCACTCCAGAACTTGGAAGACATTGTCGAAAATGTCCAGATGGAAAAAACCAATGCAGAAATTCAGATGCAGGTAGAAACCCTTTGCACAAAAAATGATATTGTAATATACACTGACGGTTCTGTCACCAAAGGTAAGTCAGGCTGGGGATACACAGTGAAGCAAAATGGCCGAACCATCCAGGATGAATGGTACACACAGATTAACAGCTGCAACTCTAACAGTGGAGGTGGAAGCAGTAATACAAACACTCACTGGCTTTCATCCACAAGCCAGTTTCAAATTCAACAAGCCATGATACTGACTGACTCCATGAACCTACTTCAGGAAGCGTAAAGTGGAATGGGAAGCCCTGCTTGGAGTGAACTATGCGCAGCCTTCCATTGGAGAGAGACTGATATGGATGTACTGCCCTTGACATGCTGGAGTTAAAGGAAACGAGAGAGAGCAGACACACTGGCCAGCAAGGCAACGATAAGAACTGGATAACAGCTTGGCCGATCTGATGTGATAAGAAATCTGAAGAATCACCTTCGTCAAACAAGACCAAAGCCACTATACCATAGACCATATTTCAGATCTGAACATCAAGAGAGGAAGTGGCCGCACATCCAGACTTAGGGGAAGAGCAAGAAACACCACCAACCAAACAAGCATTGGACTAATTTCAAGGTAAACACTGCCTAAAGACTCCTAGAGATTGGGACACAAACTCATACTGGGCCTTTCCAATTACAGACACAAAAGATGAAACACATGTCAACTATGATAACACTTTGAATCTCTCAGGTCCCCAGTGCATACTGTAGATGTGTGTGCGCTGGTGTTGTTATCAGTAGGGTGATGCCAGCATATTAATTAGAGAGTCCATGGACATGAGTGTGCAAACGTTGGTGTGGGAGTGTGTGTGAGAGAGTGAGTGTGTGTGTGTGTATGTGTGTGTGTGTGTGGGGGGGGGACGTGAGGGGGAGGAGCTGTTGTTCTTATTGTTATGTGTGCGTATGCACGTGCACGTATATGTTGTATTTGATGGTCTTGATCTTGTTCTTGATCCGAAGTAATCTTCTGAACACTCACGCAGGGAGTCACTACACACACACACACACACACACACACACACACACACACACACACACACACACACACACATACGCGTGCACGCGCATGCACACACACGCGCGCACACACGCACACGCCCGTGCCCACACATCCAAATACACACATGTGTACATTCACTACACACGCATACAAATACAACAACAACAAAAACAACCAGCAATGTTGTTAGGTAGGCACTCAAGGTCTTAGGTAGGCACTCAAGGCCTGACCAGCGCATTGGGCTAATACGTAGGTCAGACACTTACTAAGTCGTAGCCACGAGACGCTCTTCTTCAATTCCCTCATCTTAGTTGTTAATTCATTCATCCATTTAGCTTAAAATCATATCGTAGTCTGGTCTAAAAACTTAGCGGATGTGGTGTAGTGTATATGGACTAGTTCGCACGCAGTGACTCCACCTTGATGAAACTGAAACTCACACATGGAACTTCGGCTTATGTCTCATCAAGGGCTCTGTGAAGTGGAATCAGGACCACTGTTAGCTCTAAAGGGACCCCCACCCTACCCCCACTGTTAGCTCTAAAGGGAACCCCCACCCACCCTACCTCACCCCGAACCCCCCTCCTCCCCTCGTCACAAAACGCCTTAGTGGAGATTTGAACCCGCGTCACCAGGATTACAAGTCCAGCGCTCTGTCAGCTGAGCTATTCCTTTATATTTGTTGTCATCATTTTTCAACCTTTTTTCTTAATGCTAACTCCACCTGAAACAGGGGGTTTTATGAAAAGGAAGCAATGTCAGTGATGACATTAGAGAGATACTAACTGCCCACATTACCATCTCTTAAGACTGGAAGGAAAGAAATGTCATTAGTGACATTACAGAGATAATTAGATAATTGCCTACAGTACCAACGCTTACAAACTGGAAGGGAAAAAAATGTCCTTGATGACATCAGAGAGATATTAACCACCCACATTCCATCGCTTACAAAACCGGAAGAGCCCTCGGGAGAGGGCAGCTCTCTGCCATGGTCTGACTGATCCTGGAATCACCTATTGATCAGAATCTTCAAAGGAGATCCGTACCATAATTGAATGGCTTCCTTTTGGGACGTGTCGAGGGCTTCCATCTTCTACTACGTTTCCTTCAACATCGTTTCCGTAGTGTCCGCACAATCTTTCTGAGTAAATCATGGATCCGACCTTTATTTTTTTTGCACTACAGATCCATATCAACATTTAATGGGTTCGTTCCTGGACACTGCTTATTTATATTAAGTTTCGTTAACATTGGCTGAGACTTTTTTTCGTAATCGTATTCACAGGAACGAATTACATCTTTGCAGTCAGTTTTGTTTAGATTGGTTGATTTCTTGTTGTTGCGTGATCGCGTTTACAAACAGACAGAGAAGCAAACAGACGTTGGAGAAAAATAACTCAGGTTTTTGGCGGTAGTATTAGACAAAGTTTGAAAGTCTGCAGTCTAAGTTACCTGTGTTAATGGTCACGTTCACCGAGAGTGACCTTGCCGTGTTCATCATGGGACAGAGTTGCTAGTGGGCACACCCAGAGCAATTTTGTTCTATTATTCAGCAGTTCAGCCAGAAACAGAAAATGCCAAAAGATTAATGTGGGAACAGTGTGCGTGGGGTTCGTGTTGTGCAGAAAAGCCATGATACTGACTGACTACATGAACCTACTTCAGGAAGCGTAAAGTGGAATGGGAAGCCCTGCTTGGAGTAAACTATGCGCAGACTTCCATTGGAGAGACTCATATGGATGTACTGCCCTTGACATGCTGGAGTTAAAGGAAACAAGAGAGCAGACACACTGGCCAGCAAGGCAACGATAAGAACTGGATAACAGCTTGGCCGATCTGATGTGATAAGAAATCTGAAGAATCACCGTCAAACAAGACCAAAGCCACTATACCATAGACCATATTCAGATTTTAACATCAAGAGAGGAAGTGGCTGCACATCCAGACTTAAGGGAAGAGCAAGAAAACACCACCATGATTTTGTTGTGTCTTTTTACATCATTAAACTGAAATGCATATGTCAACAGCTGATTTACTGGAGCTCTTGGGAGACATAACCATGTTTATTAGCGAATTTTCCTTCTTTGGGCTCGATATTTGCGATTAGAGGGTATACTTAGTTACAGACCTGTCAATTTGGAACTAATCCACTCATCATCAAATGGTTTGCAGTTCCTGATAGGCGAATAATTTTCCATTTACAGATAGTCATTTATTTTGCAGAAACAATGCTCTTTTGACAACATTTGGCGCTAACTTCTGGTATTAAAAAAAAGTAAAATAAACTGGCTTATTGCCATTCTCCAGTATGATCATCACCATCAGCAGTCTGAAAGGTAGCAAACTTTAAACCACATGTAGTAGTAGAAGTAGAAGTAGTAGTAGTAGTAGTAGTAGTAGCAACAGAAGCAGTAGTAGTAGTAGTTGTGGTCGTAGCACTAGAGTTACAGGCAAAGAGTGCAAAAATATTTTTTCATACATAAACCAGATCTAAATCAGAAAAAAAACAGAATCTGGGCAGACTGGGTATCACTCACTGGGAGGAATCTGGATATGGTGAATGACCAGTCAACAATGGACTACATGCAGCCAGTTCTACATCCCGTCACTGAGAGAACGCTACTGTTCAACATATCCTCCAAGTTTCTGTTGATGCTTCAAGGGAAGTGGGCCACAAATACACTCTGTTCACCTGTGACCTGGCTGTTGCAAGAAAGGCATACATGATTGTGTGGCAGAATGACTGGTTCAAGGACGTTAATGTTTGCCTTGGCATATTCCATTTTTCCGTGTTCATGCATGGCAGCACTTGGAAAACTCATGAGGTGATCTGGTCTTGGAGAGATCATTGTGCAGTGAGGGGTCTGCTCAAGTGGGTCAGTTGATGCTGTCTTGGCAGGAAAGCACTACAATCGTGTCCAGAGAGTCTACAAGGTTGTTCTGGAGACTCTTGAGTGGTTGCTTCTTCAGACATTATTGAAGGAGTCAACAGAAGCTTCATATCTTCTGAACCAGCTGTCTGAAGATCTGCCAGGGTACACAAACAGACATCAGCTTCAAGACACTCTTGAGACGCTATCTGTGTTGTTCTTCTCTTCAGACTGTATTCAAACTTCAAGAAGGACGTTATCACGGAGAAGAAAGGGACGACGACAGCACAGTTCTGGTTGCAGTATGCTGAGAGAGTGTGGCTGATTCTGCATCTCCTCTGGGCTACAAAAAATGACTGGGACTTGCACTGGTCATGCATAGGAAAATGTACCCTCTGCTCTTTGTGATGGATCACCAGAACTACTCAATATATGCCACAGTTTATTCCCTGAGCATTCTGAATCTCAAGCACAACCATCCCTCAGCAGAACTCCTGCGACATGGAGGATTCAGTGTGTCGCGATCAACAGTTCCTTCATGCAGAGTCCCAGTTGACCAAACTATTGAGCAAACAATCAACTGCCATGCAAAGTCTACGGGTGGGATCATAAGATTCAGCAGAAACAGTGCTGCCTACCTTCGCTAGTGCATGACATGTCATGTTAGAACTTCTTTTCTTGCTGCAACACTTGAGATGGCTGGCATGACTGGGGATGATGTCAAAGTTCACAAAGACCTGACATATGCAGAGACTAGAGCCTGTGAGGAGTGTGTGACAAACATGATGGATTCCTTCTGCAGCTTCATGGATCCCTTTTCAGTGGAAGAGAGGGGTCTCTTCTGTCTCTCATCAGGAATGCAAGCACCAGACAACATTCAAGAAAAACTTTTATAAGCAGATGCACGAGGAAAGGAAGCCTTTCACCAATTCGTGACAGAACGACTGGTTGAGAAAACGCTGAGTTTCCATGCTTCTCTGAAAAAAGTGGAGCTGACGACATTTGCGAAACAGCATAAGACAAAGACCGCGATCATCTTCGAACAAACTGATGCAAGTGGCAGCGCAGAGAGACATGTTCAGACAATTTCTCATGATCTCGCAAGAAAATAACATCAGTTTGCAGAAGTTCATGAGCTACCCTTTGAGTCCAGTGCCTTGGGCCCTAGCACTTCTGATGGTTTGCCTGCAAAGATAGAGAAAGCAAAGCTTGTGCATCTCTTGGAGGAGACAGAGTTGAAGGAGCCACCAGATCAGGGGAAATGCCATAAAATAATTGACGCAATGTTCCATCTGCAGTCACTTACCTATCTTCCCCCAATATTTGGAAACCTGGCAGACAGAATCCTGAAAATCTCCCATCCACAGACAGGACTGATTATGTGGCAGATGTGTACAACTACAACTCCATCAAATCAATGGAACGTTCTCATTGGGGAGAAGGTGAAGCATTCCTTTTGAAGGGTCCCAACACTAAGGTCCCCAGAGACTGGAAAGGATTTCTGTAAAATAGTGACAACAAGAACCAGCTCATCAAATTCCTGCTTTCTGAATGGAGAAAAGATTCCCATGCTGCCACACTCCTGAACGGAGAGCTATTTGTGACATGTGGGCCCAATTGCTTCAAGCTCTCCTCCATGGATGGCAAGACAGTGGAAGCCTCACCAGTTCAAGAACTGTTTTCCACACAGGAAGAAGCGGACACGAGGATCATCCTTCACTGTTTTCACCAGGACAATAATGCTTCTGACTCCGGGGGCACAACTGTACGCACTTCAGACACTGATGTGTTTCTACTCTAATTACACTTCAGTTTCCAGCTCCATATAATGGTATACTTGGACACTGGCACTGAAAACCACAGGAGGCTGCTTTCCACCACAGACCTTGTTGCCAAGTATGGACAGGAATAGTGTGAAGCACTCCTTGGCCTACATGCTTTTTTTTCCGGCTGTGACTCCACCAGTTCTTCTGTGAGCAAAGGGAAGGCCAGGGCGTTCAATGCATTCACAAAGAAACCGTACCTTCATGATGCCTTCCGAACACTGGGAAGCCCAGAACTATCTTCTGATTCAGTGGGACAACCTTGAACACTATGTCTGTATGGCAGACCCAAAAGCAGCAGAAACATCAACCAGTCTGCTTTGATCTTCTCAGAGATAGGTTTGACACCAGTCGGGGACATGCAGTGTTGGCCAGCTACAACGGAACTGACCTGAGCCTCCTACCTTCCTGTTAGTTTTTCCTGCGGAAGCACACAGAGCGAGTTAACTATCAGGTATTATATCTTACTGTTTTTGACATGATAGTTATTGTTGTTGCAGGGTAGTCTTGCAGCGTTTGATAAGGTCTGGAGGAATGCTGTCATTCCCCAGACCTCATGCTGTTGTGCAGATTAGTGAAGATAAACTGACAGCTGCTGCAGCAGAACTTCGATTGTCTCTTCTTCCTCAAGCAGCTCTTGCAGGATCTGGTAGCAGTTTGAAAGTTCAGTTTTGAATTCCTCTTTCTTTGTTTTGTCTTTTAGATGGACTGTGTTGAATCTCTGACGATGGGGATTTCCGCCGTCCAGTTTTTCTTCAGTTTCAGTTTAAAGCGCCCTGTGAGCAGATGGTGATCTGAAGCGACATCTGCTCCCCTCCAGACGCGGAAATCCAAGAGCGATCTTCTGAACTTCTTGTAGATGCATATGTGGTCAATCTGATTTTCAGTTGTGTGATCGGGAGAAACCCAGGTAGCCTTGTGGATTCTCTTGTGCAGGAAGATGCTTCCTCCTATGATGAGCTCACTTGTGGCGCACAAGTCTGATGAGAGGTGGGGAGCAATGAAAGAGGCCTGGGTTACAACCTGTAAAGTTGTACTAGGTCATAAAAAACAGAATCAAAAGGGGTGGATCTCAGCAGAATCTTTAAAGAAAAATAGAAGAGAGAAAGCAGAAGAAGGAGGCAGTCAACAACAGCCAGACAAGAACAGGGAAAACCAGAGCTCAGCAACAGTACACAGGAGTCAACAAAGAAGTAAAAGAAAAGTGTGAAGGCAGATAAGAGGAAGTATATTGAGAATCTAGCAGTGGAGGCAGAAGAGGCAGCGAGACTTGGCAACATGAAGAACTTGTACGACACCACGAAGAAGTTGTCAGGAAAGTTAAGCAAGCCAGAGAGACCCCTGAAAGACAAGGAGGGGAAAGCAACACAAGGTGAAGATGGACAGAAACAGAGATGGAAAGAGCACTTTGAAGAGCTACTAAACAGGCCAAGCCAGCATATCCACCAGACATCCAGCCAGCTGAGAATGATCTTCCCATCCACTTCGGCATACCTACCAGAGAAGAGATCAGAGAGGCGATAAAGAAGCTAAGGAACGGAAAGGCTGCAGGCCCAGACAATATACATGCAGAGGTTTTGAAGAGGATGCAGCAAACCATAGGAGAGATATTACACCCTCTTTTTGAAAGGATTTTGGAGGAAGAACTGGTCCCGACAGACTGGAAAGAAGGTTACCTGATCAAACTGCCGAAGAAAGGTGACCTCAGCTCCTGCACCAACTACAGAGGTATCACATTGCTGTCAGTCCCAGGAAAGGTATTCAACAGAATCCTATTGGAAAGGATGAAGGACCAGGTAGACGCACATCTCAGAAATCAGCATGCGGGCTTCCGCAAGGACAGATCCTGCACTGACCAGATTGCCACACTCCGCATCATCCTCGAGCAGTCGTTGGAGTGGGAACTCACCACTGTACATCAATTTCATCGATTATGAGAAGGCTTTCGACAGTGTCGACAAAGCATCCATTTGGAAGCTGCTGCGACATTAAGGTATACCAGAGAAGTTCATCAACATCATCCAAAATTCTTATGAGGGTATGACCTACAGAGTTGTACATGGAGGTCAACTTACAGATGCTTTTGAAGTGAAAACAGGGGTGAGACAAGGGTGCCATCTCTCACCGTTTCTGTTCCTTCTCGCTATAGACTGGGTCATGAAGACGTCAACTGCAGGCGAGCGCAATGGCATCCAGTGGACTCTTTAGAAGCAGCTGGACGATCTAGACGTTGCCGATGATTTGGCCTTTCTTCCCCCACCCAGCCACAAATGCAAAACAAGACCACAACAGTGGCAGAAACTTCATCCAGCATTGGATTGAACATCCATGAAGGAAAGAGCAAAGTCATGAAAGCCAGTGCCACAAACCAAGACCCCATCATGCTAGAAGGCAACGCGCTGAAGGAGGTGGACAACTTCACTTACCTTGGCAGCGTCGTCGACATACAAGGTGGTACAGATGCTGATGTCAGAGCCAGAATCGGGAAAGCGAGAGCAGCCTTTCTCCAGCTGAAGAATATCTGGAACTCAAATGTCATCTCCAAGAAAAACCAAGATAAGGATATTCATTACGAACAAGATCCAGACTTTCATCAATTCCTGTCTGAGGCGCATACTGAGGATCCATTGGCCAGACATGATCAGCAACGAGGACCTGTGGGGAACAGGCAAATCAGAAGCCAGCCGATGCAGAGATTCTCCAAAGGAAATGGAGGTGGATAGGCCACACCCTAAGAAAGCCTGCCGACAACACCACCAGGCAGGCATTGTCCTGGAACCCGCAGGGAAAAAGAAAGAGAGGCCGCCCAAGGAACTCCTGGCGCCGAGACCTGCAGGCAGACGTGACAGCCTTGGGGGAAAACCTGGAACAAGCTGGAGAGAATCGCCCTGGACCGTGATGCCTGGAGGACCCTTGTCGGCGGCCTATGCCCCAGAAGGGGTTGTAGGCAAAAGTAAGTAAGCAAGCTGCAGCAGAAAAGCAAACATGCAGAAAGAAGATGGCAGCAAACAAACGATTGTCAACATGTAGATGTGACCGCCGTGACAGAGACTGCCACTCTCGCATCAAACTCAACAGCCACATGTGACACTGCTTGGGCTGAGCAGACGACCAAGCCAGATAGCTAAATCTTAGGTTGGATATACTCCATCCATGGTCAGCTACAACCGACGGAGACCTACAGTGGTATTGTTGTTGATAACTATAGTGAAACAAATGCTATTTGACCTGGCTAAGGGTAACACAATAGCCTGAATATGACATTTTGAACATAAATAGGATTGAGTCCTGAGACCGAAGCCTAAACTAGTCATTGCCAAGGCCATAAAACGGCTATGAGATTTGATGATCTTTACCCTTTTTATCTTCCGTTCTAAGGTGGAGATTTGGAAGCATGCCCATTGTGCTCAACCAGCCATTGATGGGCCATCAGGCAGAGGCCGGAAGACAACAGACAGTGGTTTGGAGATCGACTGGTGTCAGGAGGATATACTTCCATGTGAACTTGCTGATATCCTCTGTGACCAGCCAACTCCTGAGGAGAAGAACGGTGACTTTGAACTTGGGAACCTTTGTGATGCTGTTCAAGAGAGGAGGGTTTGACACCGAAGAATCTGTTGTCAACAGTTCTGTGTAAAGGCACAATCTTCTTACTGGTGGACAGGCGCATACTGCAACACTCAGTCATCACTCGCTTGTGTTGAGACAGATCCCTCGGTCATGGTTCATAAGCAGGTTGGCTAAAACTCTACTTAACCATTTTCTTGACACCATTTTGAACAGGGTTAACAGTTTCTGTTCAATTGTATCCATTTCAAAACCAATTTAAAGAGTAATAGGTTGGTGCGCTAAACGTGTTAAAAAAAAAGGATTGACAAATTAACGCATGTGTCATGTTTATTTGGATGCTATTACTACAATTGTGCTTCAAACACGTAAGATTTGGTATGCCCATGTAGAGCAAACCTCAACACACTTCAAAACAACGTGTTTTTTTTTTTTTAAGGCATTATACTATGAGTTATAGCATGTTTTTCATCCCTACCCCCTTTTTTAGTGTAGGAAACGGATGATTTCTTTCAGACCTTGGTGCTCCCAAGAGCTCCAACCAATCTTTTGTTGACATCCTATGATGATGGCATATGGTCTAAACTTTTAGAACAAAAAAAAATGGCAAAATCCCCCCCTCCCCCCCCCCCCCCTTCCCCCGGCCGGGTCGTGGGGGGGGGGGGGGGGTATGGTCACCTGAAGAACTAATTTCTTTCACCCAGAAACCAAGAAACAAGGCAGTCTTGCCGGTGTTGTATTAAATAGTGTCGCTCGTGAAATACTGTCCCTACTACAGTATTTCACGTCAAATTGTGTCGCTACTGTGGAAACATGTCGTTCCTCGCGTGAGATCGTGTCGCTACTGTGGAAATCTGTCGCTCCTCGCGTGAGATCGTGTCGCTACTGTGAATCTGTCGCTCCTCGCGTGAGATCGTGTCGCTACTGTGGAAATCTGTCGTTCCTCGCGTGAGATCGTGTCGCTACTGTGGAAATCTGTCGTTCACCTTATAGAAGTCTAAGGTTTGGTCTCAATGGAACCAAACTTGGTGAGTCCATAGCTTTTGCCACGGAGGCCTTATGGGCGCTCTATTGAAAAACCCCCCTGAATCATCTAGGGGCGATGCTGCCTCGACATTATCATGTGCCACGTCAACAGTTTTGATCCGATTGGCACCAAACTTGGTGAGTTGATGGGTTATGCTACAGAGGAGGTCATGGGCGTTTTGGAAGTAAAAAGATCCTGACGCTGATGTTCTACTCGGGTCAGTGGTGTCTGTCTGTCCCGTTGCACCTTATAGAAATCTACAGTTTTGGTCTGAATGGTACCATGCTTGGTCATTAATGGATTATGCTACAGAGGAGTTTGTACAACGACGGTGCTAATTAGACAGTTAAGGTGTGCCACACTTGGATAGAAGTTGCAGCACAGGCTTCTAGTCTCACCCAGTCACATAATGCTGACACCGGGCCAACCAGACCTAGCACTTACCCCATAATGCCAGACGCCAGATGGGGCAGTCACTAGAATGCCAATTTTAAAGTCTTAGGTATGGCTCGGCCCGGGGATCAAACCACCGACCTCTCAACCACGAGACGGACGCCTTATCCGTCAGGCCAGGCCCGAGAGAGAGAGAGAGAGAGAGAGAGAGAGAGAGAGAGAGAGAGAGAGAGAGAGAGAGAGAGAGTAGTAAGGAGTAGTAAGGAGTGAAAGGGCGAGCAAAATACGGATGGTTTTTATTGTCTGTCGGTATTTCGATTCCTTCTTTGTAGTAAAGATAAAAAAGAATCGGTCTCTTTGTCCAACTGACGCTCAATATCTAAACATGCTTCTCTAAATGTGTTATTTCTGTATATCTTCAAAGAAAAAAGCGGCACACCGAAAGTTTTCTTTAGTGTTAAAAGCACCGACAAAAGTGCTGAAAATTGCAACATTTTAAAGAGTAAAAGCGTGCAGTCACGTAGACAGGATGCTATTGAATCTAGCTTATTTTCTTTCTGGATTGACCGATTTCATCACAGGAGGCGGGGCATGTTACGTCAATCAACGTAAAAATAATTCATTTGTGGCATGCAGTAAGTCTATTGTTCAGTTTTCACTTCAAGATGACCGAGTACGTTATGGTGGCTTTAACGACAAAACTTACCATAATCTTGTGTATTATATTGAGAATAAAGTGTTTCCGAAATTTGGCGAAAAGGTAAAGCAAAAGAACGCCAAAGATGCTCTACGCAGGAAAAGTAAAGCTTTTGTTGTAAAGGACAATTGGTTGTTTTACGTGGGTAAAGAAGGCACAAGAGAGGTTGCAAGAAAGGTGATGAACTTGGAATTCTGAAAAGGGGGTGCACGACACGGATCATATGGGCGTCAATGCTACACACGAACGAGTGAAATCAGCATATTATTGGAACATATGTTTGAGGACGTGAAACAATTTGTCAAAGCTTGTGAAAAGTGTCAGAAAAGTGCAAGATTTGAAACACAAAATGCTCCACTACGGCCAGTTCGACCTCCTCAACGTCCTTTCCGTATGTGGGGTATGGACTTAACCAAACTGCCCAGGGGTGACGATGGTTTGGAGTACCTTCTTGTGGCTGTCGATTACCTAACCAAATATGTGGAAGCTGCTCCCCTAAAGACAAAGGAAGCGCGTGGAATCGTCGATTTTTTCGATGAAATGTGCAGCCGTTGGGGCTTTCCTGCAATTGTAATCACGGACCAAGGCAAGGAGTTTTGCAACAAGACTTTTGACGACTACTGCAACGGTCATGGCATCAACCACGAGACATCCACCACATACCACCCTCAGGTGACTCTCTCTCTCTCTCTCTCTCTCTCTCTCTTTCTCTCTCTTTAAAAATGTCCATTTTTCTCTCTTCTCTCTCTCTTGCTCTCTCTCTCTCTCTCTCTCTCTCTCTCTCTCTCTCTCTCTCTCTCTCTCTCTCTCTCTCTCTTATAAGCCTATCAACGTCTTCTATTTCTCTCTTTAGTAAAACGACTGTTCTCTCTATACCTGTTTGTTCTCTCTGTCTCTGTCTGTCTGTCTCTCTCTCTCTCTCTCTCTCTCTCTCTCTCTCTCTCTCTCTCTCTCTCTCTCTCTCTCTCTAGGACACAACTCAGTCAGTTAAGGCTATCTTTTTGAATATTGGGTTTAACGTCATTTTCACCTTTCGGTATTTCGCGACGACTGGTCACATTATACTGACACCAGTGACCCAGTTCAGTTATGGGAGAATTAATAAGGCCACACATTGACCAATCCGGGATTCGAACCAGAGACAATCAGGTTGCCAGCGCACGCTCTAACCGACTGAGCTATCCCGGCTCCTCATAACCACTGAGCACACCTATAGCCTTTTTTAAAAGCCGTATTCGGAGTTGGGACAGCGGAGCCGGGGATGAAGCTCAGTAGTGTAGAGCATCAGCCTGCGATTTCAACATGCGCTGGTTCGAATCTCACTTACGTCTCGTAAATAACGTGGTCTTTCCGCTGTCCATTTTAATACAGTTATGATTATGGTGGTTCAGTATTGACCAAGAAATACTGGTTCGCTGGTGTCAGTTTAATGTGACCAACCGTTTTTAAGGGCCAAAAGCCACAGGACATTAATATTGCATTCCTCCCTTGGACAGCAGCAATGTTTTGCCTGTGTTGAGATTGCAAAGCTCAATAGATAAAAGCGTCTTAAATCCCCCCCCCCCCCTCATTACGGATGTTTGCACGCACAAAAGGGACCTCGATATAAAGTCTCATCCGAAGAGTACAATGCACTATACCACTGCACCACCACGCCCTCTTTTGGATAATAACGCAGGCACAAACGCAAGCATGAACACACACGCTCTCATTCGCAGAAGGCCCAAAATCTCTCAGGGACTGAGAAATACAAACATCTTGTGATAATACTGCCTCTGTCAAAATCTATGATTGGGAGGCACTCTAATAATCTCCAGCTTTTTACTCCCACATGTCTATAATCCCAAATCTCTACAGTCTCACGGCTTTCTAGTCCCACGGCTCTATAGTCCCAGAGTTTGAGAGATTATAGACTGTGGGGTGAAAGAGCTGTGGGACTATAGAGTTGTGGGGATATAGAGCGTTTGTAATTACAAATAGACTCTATAGTCACACATTGTTATTTTGTCAGCAGGTGTATTGTTTTCACTTTGGAACGCCCTTTTGTCTGTTCGTCGTCAGACTTTTTACAATCGCCCATCTCTTAAACGGCTGAACCGATTGTCACAAATTTTGTACACATGATCCTGAGACGGTGATGGGGGGGTGATTATCGTGCATTCACGGTTGTTCTTGTTCGGTTTTTTTTTTTTTTTTTTTTTTTTTTTTTTTTTTTTTTTTTTTAGTTCCCAAGCAAAATCGGGATACTGTTTTGGCTTTGTCCATCCGTCCGTATGTCCGTCCATCCGTACGGCCGCACCCCTTATTTCATATCATCGCATTTTGGTCAATCGTAATCAAATTCAGTGTACGAGTTCGAGAGACCTAATAATCTTTCGTTGCATCGTCTTGGTTTTTTCTTTAAGGTTAAGGTCTCGCCGAGAACGGGGTTCGAACTCAAAACACAAAATCGTTGATATTTCACTCATTTCTGGACGTTTCGAAATTTTTTTTTTTCAATAGATACCATGTCGAAATCGCTATTGTAGCAGTACATTGTATGGGGAATAGATTATATCCCAGCGGTGCGGCTTGGACAGTACTTACATCAGTGTGGGATTACAGAGTCAATCTGAAATGAAAAAACGCTCTATAATCCCCCACAACTCTTTGTTCTTACATCTGATCCCACACTCTTTAATCCCACAATTCTATAGTCCCACAGCTCTACTTCCACAGCACCAAAAACATAGTGTGGATTATAGAGCTGTGGGATTATAGTGCTTTGGGACTATAGATATGCTACCCTATGATTATACCATATGTAACGGATACACATTTTTGTGGTTTCTTTTTTCAGACAAACGGACTGACTGAGAGAATGAATGCTTGCGTCAAGAGTGGTCTGAGAAAACTGACAGAGCACAAAGGTGACTGGCCAAATTTTTTTAATCAAGTTCTGAGAGGGATGCGCTGGCACACCCCGAGGTCAACAAAATATTCACCATATGAGTTAGCATTTGGGTGTAAACCTCGCATCGATTGTTCGATTGAAGACGAAGACGAGTTGGACCTGGCAGCTGCGGAAATCCTTCAAGGAAACGACACACAGGACAAAACAGCAGCTGCAGATTCCCAAGACTGCAAGGCTAGTTCTCAACAGCACATGCACCAGAGAGCACACGAAAACATTGAGGCCGAGCAACACAAAATATAAGAAACAGTATGATGAAAAACGCGAAAAACCATTATTCAAGGAGGGGAGAGAGCGTGTCCTGTTGCAAAATTCGCGAAAACGTTCTAGGAAAGGCGAAGAGCTTGATCCCCACTTTTCAGGGCCATATGTCATTACAAGAATAACGAATGTGAACACTGCATATCTGGACGGTGCGAAGCGAGCTGTGTCAGTTTCGCGTTTGAAACATGTTGCAAAGGCAGGAGAAGCACCAAAGAAGAAGCACGTTGTGCGCCCAGAAGAAGTTCGATACCAATTCCGTGCACCTGATGAAAAGGAGATGAAAACGGTGGCGACGTTGCTGGGGATTTCTGAGGGCAGCTGGAAGAATAGTCCAAAGTTTGGAACACAGAACAATTTTCATCTTTCTCGCCACCAAAGAGCACAAACACTTACAAAACACAGGGCGACGGAAACTACCTGTTCCGTTCTTTCAGTTATTTCGTGACTGGAGATGAAACAAACCACCCAGCTCTAAGACGCGGAATCACGGAATACATGAAGTCTGATCCATCGGGAATCTTCAGATGCATCCTCCAAGAAGAACCTGAACAGTACTTGTCGCGAGGTATATGGACACACCAGCAACTCCAGGAAAGGCTTCGGGACTCTCTTTGGGGCACTGACCTCGAAATTTCAGCATTTGCAACTCTGTGCAAACGCACCGTGTTTGTGTGGAAAGACCAACTCGACTCGAATGTTCCCGAGTACTGGGTTCCTTATAAACCTTTGTACCCCCCTGGAACCAGGAAAACGAGAAACAAACAAAATATGTCCACAGGCATCTCATGCCCGCTACATCCCCCCCCCCCCCCCCCCCTGCCCCATTCCCCCCATGGGCATTTTGATGTTGTGCTGGACATTTAAACACGCTCGCCACAGTGCTTTTCGATGTTGTGGCGGACGTTTGAACACGCTCGTCACGGGGCATTACGATATTGTGCTGGACGTTTGAACACGCTCGTCACGGGGCATTACGATATTGTGCGGGGGACGTTTGAACACGCTCGACACGGGGCATTACGATATTGTGCTGGACGTTCACGGCTCGTCATGCTCGTCACGGCGCTCTCTGACAATGATCGCACCTGTATTAGAAACGTTCGCCTTTATATTTGCTAACATTTAGTCTTTACTTTTATATGTCATTGCAGCCATTTATATTAGTTGTGTGTGCGCTTCATATTGATGTTCTTGAGATTTTTGCATCCTTATTGCGGATATTAATAGGACATAATATTTAAGGCTATCCTTAATATTTTTCGTTCGTTGATCCACATTGTGAACATTTCGTTTCATACTGCACAATCTTTTTTTTTTTTCTCTTATTTTAAATATATTCTACGATTAACCATCGCTGCTCCATTTTTCACTGAGTGAAACAATCATCAGCATTTGTGAAAGAAGACCCTGCAAAATCTGTCTACTTTATTTTCATGTTATTAGAAGTGTGGTTTTTTGTGCTCATTCTCATTCCATAGTAAAAGTCCGTGAAGAGCGGATAGTATTAATTATGTTCTCCTTATTAAGAAAAAAAAATGCTATATACGTGGCTTTAGCACACAAACTTCCTGGATTGGAAACTGTGAATGCTTACATCCCTTCGACATTTATGTAAAATGTCTATTTAATTTCATTTACATTTTATTTTAAAAGATTTCTAATTGTTCCTTTGAATTTTTTCAAACAACTTACATTGCATTCAATTTTCATCCCTTGGAGGGTAGCTTCTTTTCTTTTTATTAACTTTGACACAAGTACGTGATGGTTTCTCAAGTGTTTTCTCATTGACACATGTCAGTAATTTTATTTGATATTAGTGATAATTGGGTTTCCTTCATCTAATTTACTTTGTAATTCTTTATAATTCCTAAAGAAAAGTTGCTTTTGTTTACGAATCTTTTATATTCACTTTAAATATCAATACTAGAAATGTGTTCGAACGAACGCGTAGATCTCCCTTTGCCAGTGCAAATCCCCCCATTTTGAGCGACGCATTCACACACAAAAATTCCCTCATTTGAGCGACGCACATACACATGAATTCCCACACACAAAAACCCCCCCCCCCCCCCCCCCCCCCCTCCCCGTCATTTTGAGCAACGCACTTCCTAGAAAGGGGAGATCTACTAAAGTACTATTTTTTTAAATTTCAGTACTTGTTTTTCTGTGAAAATAGCATGTCTACATTATAAAACATAACTTCGTTTGTTGTTGAGGACAAAATAAAGCGTCATGATAATACTATTTTTAGTGATTTTTTATGTGAATATATGTGAGGATATTCATCGATGAAGCCCGTCCAAACGCTCTTATCATCATGTGTTGTTAAACACGTTTGACTGGGGGTGCTCAAATCGTTTAACGCTATGGACGGTAAACCGCCAACACTTTGCTATGCGACTAAGACGGAAAAGTTGGTTCAAAACAAAACAAAACAAAAACAAAACAAACGAACAAACAAAAAAAAAAAAAAAAAAAAAGAGGAAAAACCCAGGTTTAGCTTGTTTCCTTCAGGGTCATGTGCACATCAAATTATTAGCGCTGGCTGCGCTGCCCAGAAGGCCAAACGATCTGAGCACACTCAGATTTAGAGGTTTCGCTAACAATAAGCCATGAATTCATACCTGTAAAACACTGACGCTAGGACATTTTTCCGTAAAATCCTGTTTTGTAAACGCACCCCTTCCCCCCCTCTCCCCAAAAATTCACTTTTCCCTCTTTGATTCATAACAAATTGTCAATGGTTAGCCGTCAATAGTGTCAAACCATATGCCTCATCCCCTAGTTGAACGTGGAACATTTGGCAACTGTTCTGAATTTGGCGATGTGCCACAGTAAATTAGTGAACTTATTAAAAGTAGGAATCACCTAATTGAGAGAAAAAAAAACTTACCCAAAGACGGGATTACTTGAGGAAATATAAGCGATTAGCAAACGCATAACAGTTTGAATATTATATGAAAAAAGCAAATTATGAAATGCAAAAGTATACTAACATGCAACAAAGAAAAACAATGTCAGTAATTATTTGGATGAAAAAGCCCGAAACCCATTTTCAAACAGCATGCATATCCTAGTCGATCGTTTCCAAATGTAAATCAAGATTTAAAGAATATATGAAAATGCAACAAACTACAGTATACTAAATATCAAAATGCAAGATGAATTTGCACTCATACAACCATGCACGTGATATTCGGCCTTATAGCAGTGAACGTTCATGAATGTGTGTGCATGCATACATGCTTCAGTTGGTGAATGGATTTCTTTCAAGAGGAGACATTACAAACAAAACGACAGAGAGAAAACAAATCAGATAATCATCACATGTGCCTGTTTCTTAGAAACAGTCGATGTTGGACTTTTTTATTATTATATATTTGAAAAAGGACTTTCCATATCCATTTCTGCTTTGGGAATGCTTTGAGGCCAATCTCAAAATTTAGCAAAAACAAACATAGCTACATTTATTGTTTTCTCTGAAAAGGACGTGTGTGTGTGTGTGTGTGTGTGTGTGTGTGTGTGTGTGTGTGTGTGAGAGAGTGAGAGAGAGAGAGAGAGAGAGAGAGAGAGAGAGAGAGAGAGAGAGAGAGAGAGAGAGAGAGATGCGGGCTTCATAATCTATCAGTATTTTAAAATTAGTATTAATTATGGATATGCAGTATTATCTCACGTGAATTTTTGTCGCAAAGCGACTATATTTCATTACCTTCATTATTTCATGGGCACTATCGAAAAATATTGTCGCAAACTGCAATATTTCATGGATAGCGGTAAACATTTCATGAGCGTATGTCATGAGATATTGTTGTGTGCGATCACTTTTCACGTGGAATGCGGTCGCTACTGCATTTTCCCATGTGAATTACTGCCGCTGTTACACTATTTCACATGAATTACAGTCGCTACTACAAAATTTCACATGAAATACTGTAGTAGCGACCCTATTTCACGGCGACACTATTTAATACAACACCGGCATTGGAACGACAATTTGCTTTTCCAGGAGCAGATGTATAGTCATTGGTTGGCTTATGCGCCCTTTTTGCTTCAATCAAATATGCTTTAAAATGAACAGTTTTGACCTTAGCCTGATGAGGTGAACACCATTTTGTGCCAGCGTTAGAAATCTGAGGCACGTTCAGATCCAGCTGCTGTTGGAAAGCCTTGTACACTAGATGATACAACAACAACAGCAACAGCAACGCTAACAGCAACAACAGCAACAACTACAGCAACAGCTGTAGGAATTTACAGTTTGAAATGCAAATTAAGATTATTTTAGTATTGATGATAAAACGGATTGTTCAAACCTACTGTCATTCTGCTCCTCTGTTCTAACAGTTTAGGAGGCCAGTCTCTGTGTTCCTCCATTTTATTTCAACATTATTATATTTTCAGCTTGCTTTACTTTTGTTAATTTTTACATTGCTTATGTATGTTAATGTGTGTGCGTGCGTGCGTGCGTGCGTGCGTGTGGTGCGTGCGTGCGTGCGTGCGCGCGCGCGCGCGCGCGCGCGCGCCTGTGTGTGTGTGTGTGTGTGTGTGTGTGTGTGTGTGTGTGTGTGTGTTTCAATCACTTTGATCTGAAAGCCACTTCTAGCTGTTAGTTTTATAACCTGTTCACTTCAAGTTCCGTCAGTTCAGGTCCATGGGTCAGAATCGCGATATGAAGTATGAATGATGGTGTAAACTGTGTGTGTGATTGTCGTCATATCGTCTCTACAGTTACAGCTTCTCCCTGACTGAGAACTGTCGGACAACATGATGATTAAACACACCGAATGCCTGACTCGCTGCTGAACAAGATATCGGCTGTGTGGCTCTATCATACTATAAAGCATTCTGTACTTTTAGAGCATGGTTTGTCTCCAACTATAACGCATTCCGTGCCTTTAGAGGATAGGTTGTCTCCAACTATAAAGCTTTCCGTACCTTTACAGCATGGGTTGTCTCCAACTATGAAGCTTTCCGTACCTTTAAAGCATGGGTTGTCTCCAACTATGAAGCATTCTGTACCTTTAAAGCATGGGTTGTCTCCAACTATGAAGCATTCAGTACCTTTAAAGCATGGGTTGTCTCCAACTATGAAGCATTCTGTACCCTTAAAACATGGGTTGTCTCCAACTATGAAGCATTCTGTACCCTTAAAACATGGGTTGTCTCCAACTATGAAGCATTCTGTACCCTTAAAACATGGGTTGTCTCCAACTATGAAGCATTCTGTACCTTTAAAGCATGGGTTGTCTCCCAACTATGAAGCATTCAGTACCCTTAAAAGCAAAGGCTGTGTGCACCGGTTGATGGCCAATATGTTTTACCCAGACAATACGCCTTTCCGCTCTCTTTGAGGCCAGCTCCTCTCGCTGACTGATACTGCATGGCCGAGTTTTTCATACTCTGCTCAGAATTTTACAATACAGTATAAAACACACTTCTGGCATGCCTTTACTTTTGGTCATTTATTCAGTTGTAGTATCGTCCAATATTCTCTTCGTATAATACATAGGAATTGTACGACCATATTTGCACTTAATTATGCTTTCGTTGTGTAATTCTTTTCACGGTTAGAAGGTAGCAGAAATGCGGTCAGTGAATTCTAGTTGTATTGATATCAACTGCACAAAGACATAACCAGACCAGAGGGAAAAAGTCCTGGAAAGAAGTAAAGGAAGGTACAGAAACGCGCACGCTCACATACAAGCACACGAGTATGGGTACATACAGACACACGCAGACACACACAGACACAGACAAACACACACAACACACACACACACACACACACACACACACACACACACACACATCTGTATCTATATCTATCTCTCTACGTATCTACCCAGACCCCCGCCCCCTCTCCACGTCGCTGGAAAGGGGGGAGGCACGTGGAGAGGGGGGGGGAGGGGTCTGCTGCATGGGTAACAGCTTGCCCTCCATACTACTTACCCAGGCTTTGCGCTCTGGAGAGGTCACTCCAGCTTGCTTTGTAGCGTCGACAAAATACGGGAAGTACCAGTCTACCGTTTTATAAGTCTCGCATACTCAATTGGCGTAGAGTCAGACGCCAGGGGCTGCTTCCGACGGTGGGAGAGGGGGGAGAGGTCATCGCATCTCATTGGGCAGCTACAGCCCGCCTTAAGCGGGGCAGTCACCAACCAGTAAGGTGGTGCCCCGCCACGGCCACCGCCGATAGCCTCACTGGGTGTGTGGGATTTAGGGTGAAAAACCGACAAGCGGGTAGACAACTTAACTATGCACCAGGGCAACAGAAAATTGAAAACTTCCGTCCTTAAATTGGGTACGTGGGACAATGACACCAGGCTTTTCTGACGACCTGCAGGAAGTAAACGATGTTCGCAAGACAGCCGTCATCGACAGAGAACTGAGCAGACTGCAGATGGACATTGTCGCTCTTCAAGAAACCAGGCTCCCAGAAACAGGATCTGTGAGGGAGAGAGACTTCACCGTGTTTCTGGCAGGACAAACCATCAGACAAAGTCAGAGAACACGGCGTGGGATTCGCAGTTAGAAACAGATTATTGGAGTCTATAACCCCACCAGTAGAAGGAACAGAGCGAATCCTGTCTCTCCGACTCCAGTCAGTCTAATTAGTGCTTATGCACCAAACTTTGGCATCCACAGCAGAAGCAAAAAGACAAGTTTTATGATGACCTCAGTGCTGCTGCTATAAGGAGAATTCCCGACAGAGAATTACTGTTCATATCGCAGGTGATTTCAACGCCAGAGTAGGTGTCGATCACAACTCCTGGCCCACTTGTTGGGTCAGTTCGGCACTGGGAAAATGAACGGGAATGGCCAGCGCCTGCTAGAGCTCTGCCGCCATCATGGGTTATGCCTCAGTAACATCTTCTTCAACACGAAGCCTCAGCATCGAGTCTCCTGGGAGACATCCTCGATCCAAACACTGGCATCAGCTCGATCTGATCCTCACCAGACGTGTCAACCCTTTCCAGCATCAAGATCACTCGCAGCTACCAGAGCACCGATTGTGACACTGACCACTCTCTGGTGTGCAGCACAGTGAAGCTCCGCGCAAAGAGACTGCACAGTACGAGAAAGGAGGGCCGGCCTCACATCGACACTAGCAAAACGCGATCAAAGAAATGTGTGGAGGAGTTCGCGCGCGTGTTGGTTGGAGGATTCTCTCCCTGGCCCACCCCACTGCAAATGCCGAAGACCGATGGGAACACTTCGGAGATGCTGTCTACAACGCCGCCATGTCCACCTTTGGCAAAAAGACCAGCAAGTCAGCTGATTGGTTCGAAGCCCATTTATAAGAAATGACACCAGTCATCGAGGCCAAGAGAAACGCCCTGACAGCATACAAAACCAATCCCAGCGAGCAGAACCCTCCAGGTCCTCCGTGCTGCTCGCAGCAAAGTCCAGCAGTGTGCCAGGCAATGCGCCAACGATTATTGGCTTCAGCTCTGCTCCAAGATTCAGATCGCAGCTGACACAGGCAACATTAAGGCGATGTATGTCGGCATCAAGCAGGCATTGGGCCCAACACAAAAGAAAACTGCCCCTTTGAAATCAGCTACAGGGGAGGTGATTCAGGACAGAGAACACAGATGGAGCGCTGGGTAGAAAACACTACACACTGAACTCTATGCAAGGGAAAAATGTAGTCACAGAAGATGCCATAGAGCGCCTACCAGAGCTGGAAGAGCTTGACAGAGAACCAACCACAGACGAACTCAACGAAGCCCTGGACTCTCTTGCCTCTGGCAAGGCACCAGGGAAAGACGGTATTCCCGCCGAAGTACTGAAGTGCTGTAAAGAGACACTTATCACCGAGTTGCATGAAATCCTCTGCCTCTGTTGGAGTGAAGGCGAAGTACCACAAGACATGAGGGGATGCTAACGTCGTCACACTGTACAAAAACAAAGGTGACAGAAGCGATTATCGTGGCATATCCCTCCTTAGTATCGTTGGGAAAGTCTTTGCACAAGTAGTACTGAAGAGGCTCCAAGAACTTGCAGAGCAAGTTTATCCTGAATCGCAAGGCGGTTTTCCGTGCCAACAGATCCACTATAGATATGATCTTCTCCCTTAAACAACTTCAGGAGAAATGTAGGGAGCAAAGGCAGCCACTCTTCATTGCCTTCATATCTCACAAAGGCTTTCGACCTGGTCAGCGGGGATGGCCTCTTCAAGATCATCCCAAAGAGTGGATGTCCACCAAAACTTCTCAGCATCATCAGATCCTTCCACGAAGACATGAAAGGCACTGTCGTCAACATCAGCTGCCTTCAACTCACGGAGCGGAGTGAAACAGGGTTGCGTCCTGGCTCCCACCCTGTTTGGAATCCTCTTTGTTGTGATGTTGAAACACGCATTTCGTTTTGCAGCTGAATGTATATACCTCCGAACCAGGACAGACGGGAAAGCTCTTCAACCTCTCCAGACTAAGAGCCAAGACTAAAGTCAAACTGAGGTGCCTGCGTGACTTCCTCTTTGCAGACGACGCAGCAGTAACTGCCCACTCAGCCGAGGACCTCACAGCAGCTCATGACTTGCTTCAGCGATGCCTGCCAAGACTTCGGGCTTACCATAAGCTTGAAGAAAACACAGGTCATGGGAGAGGATGTTGACTCTCCCCCAGTCATCAGCATCAATGACCATGAACTGGATGTCCTCCATGACTTTGTTTATCTGGGCTCAAATATCTCAGACAGCCTCTCACATACGCAGAGCTCAAACAGGGCGCATCGGCAAGGCAGCTACCACCGTGACCAGACCTGACAAGAAAGCATGGAACAACAGCAAGCTGACCGAGCACACAAAGATCCAGATCTACAGAGCCTGCGTCGTAAGCACCCTCCTCTGTATAGCAGCGAGTCTTGGACTTTTGCGTGCCCGACAAGAGCGAAAGCTCAATGCTTTTTCATATGCGTAGCCTCCGACACATTCTGAACATCTCCTGGCAGGACAAGGTCCAAAACAACACTGTCCTGGAAAGAGCCGGATGCACACCAGCATGTACACGCTGCTGAAACAGAGACGTATGCGCTGGCTCGGCCATGTCGTACGCATGGATGACGGACGGATCCCTAAAGACCCTCCTCTACGGAGAACTCGTGCAGGGAAAACGTCCCACAGGCAGACCATAGCTGCGATTCAAAGGGACGTGTGCAAAGAGGGACCTAAAAACCTTGAACATTGACCAGAACAACTGGGAAGCAACAGCCCTCGAACGGTCAGCCTGGAGACAGACTGTGCAGAGAGGTCTCTCCAAGTTCGAAGAGACACTCGCTCAGCAGCACGGGGAAAAGAGAATGAGAAGAAAGGCTGCAGCCCAGGCAGACAGACCAGCGTCAGACTTCACCTGTGCCCTCTGCCACAGGACTGTCATTCCCCGCGTCGGACTGGCCAGCCCCACACCGTCGCTGTACCAGAATAGACACCTAGAGCGCAACTCCATAGTTCTTCCGAGACTGAAGGATGCCTACTACGTATGTACCTATCTATATCTATATTCATGCAGAGAGAGAGATATAAGCAGAAGAAGAAGAAGAAGAAGAAGAAGAGAAGAAGAAGCAAATCCACACGACACTTTCCGAATACTTTATGTATTTCTGGCCGATATCTCGCCCCAAAACCTCTTTAAGGTCTGTGAAAAAAAAAATGTTGTCAATATAAGAAACAGATTTCGATTCGATCGTTTAAGTTCTGGAAAAGAAATTACGGAACGGTATGGAGCAGTTAGTCAGTAAAGGGGAGTGTGTGTGTGTGTGTGTGTGTGTGTGTGTGTGTGGGTGTGTGTGTGTGTGTGTGTGGTGTGTGGGTGGTGGGGGGGGGTGTGTCTAATAGTCATGTCTGTTGCAAGTCATCTTTAAATGTTCTCTGGCATGTGTGCATTATGTATGCATAAATGCAAGCTTATGAATTTTAGGATCATGATCATACGTACCAGGATATGTTCTATCGATATGTGTTACAATACAGTTGTATGAATTTGGTATGTGTATTAACAACACACTTCTTTCTACCAAGGTATGTATTGTACAAATCATCATATCCTTTTTATAGTAATTCTGTTATTTTCTTTAATTATTTTTTGTTTGCTTGTTTGTTTGTTTGTTATATTCAGTCTTTCTTCCTCTCACACAACCAATGTATTCTGAGATCGCTTGATTCACAAAAGCAGATACCTTGCTTTTTCAACGTACCATCTTAAAACAAAGTTTTGACTTTTCACACACACACACACACACACACACACACACAGAGTTTTTTTATAGCACTTTCTCGGTTTGCGTATCCCAGTTCAATCTTCTGCTATCGACTCTCAAACTGTTTCATGCAGTGCTGCGAGATTTACCAGAAAGCAAATCTGACGATCTAAGGGGAGTGAAGCCTCGTACTTGTTATCCATTTATTGTTGGCGTTTTTTTATCCTTTTGTTTTGCTATCGTCATGCTTCTGATGTGCTGGTGACAGAAAACTGATTTTTCTCCTACAACTAAATTGTTCAGAAAATTAATTCTTTTATACTTTCTAGACTTTATCTGATCATCGGTCCCATTTTCTAATTCAGAGGTATAGTAGTCATGGATGACTAAGGCTCTTTTGGGGACATAGATTTTAATGCTATTTGTTTTACTTATGCGCTTGGTAGCACCATTATATGTCACATTATCTTTTACATGTACACTCTGTTGGATAAAATAAATCAGCCTCTCTGTAAACAGTCACTCAAAACTTAAAAAAACTATGAATAGCCTCTCTGTAAACAGCCACTGAAAAACTTAAAACTATGCATATTAAGTGAAGATTTCAACTAAGCTTAGATATGATATGGCATGGGTATGCCAGGGAGTTGGGTGGATGTGTTAGGAGCTGCATGTTGCTTTGCAGACAGATATATAGCTATTTAAACTCAAATCTCGCGTTCTGAAAATGACCCACCGAAAAATTCAACGTGAATCTGAAGCAGAACAGTACCTAACTTACACATGAAGTATATCAACTAGTGCGTATCATAGAACAACACACTCGTAAAACATTAGAACCTTTGTACATAAATTGAGAACTCTTAGCTTTGATTATGTGAAAAATAAAATGTAAAAAAAAAAATGTAAGTCGTGAATGAGGCAGGAAACAGTAAACAATGAGCAGGTGGGGTAACTCTTGCTTCCATGTGAAATAATGGTATTTATTTTGCCATGGAAACAAGAGTTACCCTACTTATTCGTTATATGAAAAATTGCAAAAATTGGTTCCATACTGACTCGCACACACTGTTCTTATATAATTTTTTGATTTTCTTTGGGAGGATGCAAGGCTTTTTTTTTTTTTTGTTTTTTTTTTTTAATTGCCAAGTGTGCAAATAGCATAGTAAAAAAAAAATGTTATTGTTTCTTCTAAAAGGACATTTTTACAGAAACTTAGAACAGAACACATTCCGCGTGCTGAAATGAATGTGATGCTGTTGCCTGAAAGCACGTGCACAAAGGATGCCACAGAAGCATTTTAACACTCAAACAAAGAGAAACCTTACTCTAAGTGCTGGAAAGTAAAATGTGACGAGGTACCGTTCTGATGAAGACAGAGAAAACTTTGTTTTTGTTTCTTCTTCTCGCATTTTAATTTCTCTCTGTCCACTTATAATCGGTGGGTTCAGGTGCATTTTTATTTCCCAAAATTGGTTTGTTTTTTGCTTATGTAACTTTACTTTAACTGTTGTATTCGTTGTGTATTTGTTGTATTCGTAATGTGTGTGTGTGTGTTGTGTTGTGTGTGCGGTGTGTTGTGTGTGTGCGTGCGTGCGTGCGTGCGTGCAGTGTGCGTGCGGCGTGCGTGCGTGCGTGCGTGATGTGCTTGTGCGTGCGTGTGTTTGTGTTGTGTGTGTGTGTTGTGTGTGTGTGTGTGTGTGTTGTGTGTGTGTGTTGTGTGTGCATCAACGTAAAAGCCGTAAAATTAATTACATTAAACTCCAGTGTTCAGGTTTTTCTCAGGATGCTGCTGCCATTGCAGAATGATAACACTTAAATGTCAATGGCTCAGTTTGTTGAACAATGAATACCTCCTACCCATATATTATATACAAACGATTTTGTTTTCATCAGAGCAGCGATTCCTGGTAGATCTGCCTCACAGAAATAACATGTCTACACTATTCAGACAACAGGATGATGACAGACGGGCGAAAGCGAAAGAGAAAACTAGTCAAGGAAAGAATGTGAACCTTTTCTTGCCGTGTTATCAGACGGGCAATGCCAAGGAGGGATCGGTAGATACATACAAGCCGAATAAAGAAGTTTATAGTTATGACCCAATTTGATGTTAGCCTCATTATAATGCTTTGTTTCCTCTAAAGAATACCGGGACAGACAGGATTGTGATACTGTCAGAAGTCGGGGAAATTTTTTACCGGAAATCTTCATGTTGCATTTCTTTTTCAGCCCCGGATTCAGTATACACATTCAACTGATGCTCATCAAAGTTTCTTATAGAAGGCGAGCTTTCTGGTGCCGTTCATCTAATTGTTTCTGTAGCTTACCTTGATGGAGGGGGGGTTGGGTAGGGGCGGGGGGGGGGGTGGATGCACCTCGATTGCTGCCGAAACCAATTCCGTACGTTTTGGGTTGAACCACCAATGGGAACACACCCGTCTTCCAATGAATCTGAACTTTAAAACTACAGTGTGCAAGTAAATAAAACTATGCGGTTTGTTGAGGGTGTTTTGTGGCCAAACGCTTGCTATATTAATCCAGTTTCAACATTCTTTTGGGTTTTTATCTATCTTTGGTTTTAAGGCACATCCAAATAAATTATTGTTTAACACTTAGTTTTGAAATTCAGATGCTTTACAGACCTTTCACAAACGTTGACTTCAAGACAACACTTTCCTGAAGGCGAAGAGTTTTATAAAAGAATTCTAGAAAAAATAGTGTCAGTGGATTAACCTGTTACTGCATGTGGACTGAGTTCCTCTGTGTCAGGTTTATGAGAAGTGGTGCTGTCAAATAGTAGACCATAGTATAAGCGAGCATGTCTGACCATGTTGGGTGGATGTTGCCTGTGGAAAAATGGCATCTAAATAGAATGTAGTATCACAACTCCATCTGGCAGATGGGAACTAATAGCTTTTCCCGCAACCACAGTTTTTTAAGAAAAACATGAAAGAAAACACAGCGCCCTCTGCAATAGGTTTTAGAGGTTAGAAAACCTGAAAGATACAAACACAGCGCCCTCAGCAAAGCGGAATCTGCGAGGAAGAGGAAGAGCAAAAAGAAGAAGACCCAAGCGCGCGCTTATTCAGGAGACCCTTCCAGTTTGCCAGAACCTGTGTTGAGCAAGCCGAAATCTGGGACCCTAAGTGTGAACAAAGGGGTTCTTTGAGCAGCATCTGAGGAAAACATACTCTGACTCAGAGCAAAGCAACCACTCGACATTTCAAGGTCTGGTGTGGCCAACCAACCCTGAGGAACAACTTTCAATGACAAGCCACCAATGTTGGCGGAAATCAAATGTGGTCGACAAAGCCAGAGCCAAATCATCACCAGGACCAACGGGATACCTACCAACCAGCTGTACAAGAATGTCCGAAGGTGCTGGAGTGGCTCCACAGGCTGCTGCGATCAGCTGGAGACACCAGAAGATCAGCGGCCACGTGGATGACGGCAGATGGGTGTGCTAAATCCCCAAAGAGCAAAACTCAATTGACATCAGCCCAGTTCAGGCCAATATCACTAACTGAACGTCGAAGGGAAAATCTTCTCTGTCATGGCCAGCAAGGCTCTGACCAGTACCTCATAGAAAACTAAGTAGTACTTGGATGTGTCAGTCCAGAACGAGTGGCATCCGCCAGGCGTGGCTGTGTGGCTGTTGTAGAACACAGCCAACCGATGATCTGGGACGCAACCCAAAGAGCAAAAACAGACAAAAAAACAGAAAAAGAACAGACCTGGACGTATTAATAGTGTACAGTTGGGCTTGATACTGGCAAAAACGAATATGGATACTGTACCCCATGAGATGATCCAGCTGGCGCGTGATGATGTACAATGTGCCAAAGAAAATACGCGACAATGGCGTTTGAACTGGCTGGGTCTTACAAGGAGTACACAACAGATTGGATCATACTTGGAGGTGGGCATTGCAATGAGGCTGCGCCAATTTCCCCGTAATACTATTCTTGGTCGTCCAATGGAGCTCCCTCATCTTGTAAAGCAGAACAAGCCACAACACAAGCAGCAGAAGCGAGTGCTTGGCGATGGATCAACAAGATGGCCCCCTATCGTCAAGGCCTTCATGAGATGATCAGCTCCAGTCAGTGTGATTTCCATCGCAGAGAAGACGGGAAGGGAGACACGTCATGTTGCTGGAGAGCACTGGACGAAAGAATAGCTGGCTTAATCCAGACTGAGTTGAAAACCAAAGAGAATTCGGAAATTACGGAAAGTCTATCATTGGAAAAGCGAAAAAAAAAAAATGGAGCCGAATCCGTGGTCTCAGTGTTGACCAACCAGACCCCAGTTCCAACAGTCCAACAGAAGAGCATTTAAAGAGCTTGGAAGATGGTTACTGATTATGCTCCTCTAAAGACACACCAAAGAGCAAAAGAAACCAAACAGAGGTGTGGAAGTAAGCGTGCTTCGAGGACACCATTGACCATTGTGGGCTCTCTCGGCAGTACGGTCTGGTGTCAGCAGTCATGCTGATACAAGCTCCCATGGACTCTGATGATATACGACCTCTGCACCTAGCGTAGTGGAGAGGCATGGAAGCAAAAATCCAAGTGTACAAGAAAATGGCTTGGGGTATCCCACCCGGTCCTGACTGATACATCAACGCTGTCACTGTCCGCCACACAAGCTGAAAACTACCACTTGAATCCCATGCCAACTGACCTGGCGTAAATAACAAGCGGGAAGATCCGAAACTTTCAAAAGCATGCTGGAGGAACTCCGGAGACAAGGTGTTAAGAAGCACTAATCAAATCCCCAGCTGAAGACAGGCCTAAAAGGAGAGTTTCAAAAGTCGAATGATCCTGCAAAAGAAAGTCTCAAGATCAGAGAAATAACAGGACCCACACAAATGAAATGAATCAAAGACCCACAACAGACAAGGACTGGGGGTTGAACAAAACTGGACAATAGTGGTGAAAGGCCAAGGAGGAAAGAGCCTAAAAGAGACATGATGATTCAGGGGAGATGAGAAAAGAAGACGTATCAGAAAAAAAGTAAAAATACTATGGCAAAAACAAAAGACAAGCCCAAAAAGCAGTCTCAGCTGGAACCAGCAAGGGCCAATGGGACACCGTGGGAGAACTTCCCGCCTCTCCAAAGAAGTCTCACTTTGGAATGAACATTTGGCACATGGTCTCCCTTCTCAGGTTCAACGCTTCATTCCCAGATCTGCATATGACCTTCTGCCCTCAAATGCAAACCTGTTGAAGTGGGGGGGGGAAAACAAGACGACCTTCCTGCATGCCCCCCTCTGCCATGAAAAAAACAAGCAGTGAGCATGGTGCAGGATTCCTAGGCTCATGCAAAGTAGCCCTGGCTCAAGGAAGGTACACATGGAGGTATCAACAACCAAAGTGCTCAAAGGGATTGTACAAGTCGAGCTTCTGATGTGCTAGGCACAACACCACAAAAGGAAAAATCAGTCTGCTCCAAAAGTACCGCGTCAATCATTCTTCACAGCCAATGATTTAAGGATAGGCAAATCATGGCCAAGATACATAACAGAGGACTTTCTGAACAGGCAGGTCATGAGACCTGCTGGGGACTGATTAGGCAGATGGCCTGGGAATGTCGCATGACAGACCTCCCATAACAATGGTATAGCCGGACACCTCAGAGAATTCCATCAGCAAAGGGAGTGGGCTCTGCAGACCAGCACCTATAGTAGCTCCATCTGTCTCGGTGAAAGACAAAGCAGCTCGGGATACTTGGATCGAGCCCACTGGTGGTCCATATGAAGCACAAATGGATGCGCAGCTCAACATCTACATGACTGAAACGTTTAGTATGCTGAGTCTGGCAACAGCCTTGAGGACTTCTCTAACGGCTGTCATGCGTCAATAGAGGCCTCACCTGCAGAAATCAGATGCTTAGGGAGGTTTGTGTAGGATTCTCCTGGCTCTACCGCAAAACTCTATTGCTTTGAGAAACTCACTGCTCAGATGCAGGGAGGGGATGAAAAAACACAGAGCCCCTGAACTCACAAAGGGCAGGGACCCGAAGGCAGCAGAGCAGGAAGAAGCGTGATTGCAAGCCGGGATTAATGGTCGAAGGACTGCGAACAAAAGTTAGTGAAACTACATACTGGTACTGCATGATATTTCCCTACAAAAATCGGTCAGTGTTTGCCAGTGGTCTCAGTGGTTAGCAGTCGTAGTCATTTAAGTGGAAATGCGCATGTCCAAGAGGGTCCTGGGTTCGGAACGCCCACGCCATAGAATACGTTCCATCCAAGCATGGGAAAAAGGGGGCAGCAGAGGGACATCTGGAGTCATGAACCGGGTGTTGGCTTCAATCGCCTCCCCACCTACCCTCTCCAGAGGTACAAGGAAGATAAGGGGCAGATACGACAGAAACCACTTGCAGTGACGTGGCGTGCGATTTCGAACGGGACTCCGCTGCTGCATCGCTCAAGCGCGCGCCGCGAGTCTGTCGATCGGCTACAAAGTATCATAAACGAATTTTTAACCTCCAACTGCCCATACCCCCTCACCGGTTCCTGGTGAAATCCCACCGTCTCCGAATCTGTCTGCAAGCCTGGCAATAATCACAGAATCTGTCTCTCTGAAGAGAAGATGCTATGATAGCGCGTGACAGTCTGAGGAGCTCATTCATTGTCAGCTTTGGGTTGGTAATTGTTAGCACTTACGTGGGGATTCTCTGTTTTCATAAATTTCAGAACGGTTGCCCGAGGTCGATCCTTTTAGTTTCACATGTCCACAACCAAGCCGAAATTGTCATCAATGAAGGCAAAGGGAAAGGGAGACCCGGAAAACCTAGACGCAGCTGATCAGATAAAGGTTTTACAGACTTTTTTCAAAGCGACTGGGAGAGTGAACAAATGCTACGATCTTTTGTTACACAGCAGAGCCTGTTGCTTGATGTGCACTAGTTGGTGAGAAACAAATGCGTGAAACGCGTGTGTTGTGTTCCCAGAAAACGCGTTGCTCCTCCTTGGTGAGGCCAGTTCTCGCCGTCGAGAAAAATGTGTGGTACAAGATCACATGTGTGTGTCTCTCACTCAGCCTTTCAATAGATATTAGTTTTAATTTTTAAACAGATATCTTGTAAGAGTTTATGAATGAGTATGAATTAGGACCTGGGTAGCCTGAAAGAGAAAGCAGGAACTTTGACGCGGATATGAAACTGAAGCGTTTGTGGGTATGTCGCAGTCTAGTGGATGTAGATAGAACAATGGTCGGCTGTGTGTGACAGTAAGCACTGTCCGCACAATAAACACAAAAGCAAAAATCAATGCGTCACAGCCAGTATACTCAAACAATGTAGCAGTCAATATTAGCACTCAACCTCAACATCGAGTCAGTAAATTGCGTACGCTTATTGAAAAAGGAACTGCTGCTAATTGATCCTCTTATGCATCACAGCAGTCTATAAATACATCGATTGTGTCAGGAAATGCAGGCTTCAATACGGGCAGATGGACACTACATTCTTCACCCAGTACAATGTTACCACACAATCCTAGTATCGGCTTCGTTACTCACCCGAGGATTGTCTTCATGGAGCTTCAGACCGCTCACCGGTTACCAGTTGGGGGTTCATCTCAAGAGAAAGACCGAAAAAGTCTTACATCAGCAACCTGAGGAGGGGAAACGAGACTGGACATGATGCATCCTATGTATTGTGAGTACGTCCCTTGTCCGTCACAGAGGCTGTGGTGCGACAATTTCTGGCAGTTGTCCCTTTGCCTGATATATAGGTACAGCTCTATCGAACCTCATACTTCAAGAGAATAATTGATCCCATGTGGCAACAAACAGTGTCTATACATGATTTATGTGGTTACCCCCTTGGGACTAACAGCACAGAATAATGATCCAGTTAGGAAACTGTCCGTGTCTATCACGTGATAAGTATTGTCACCCTACTATGACCTAACACTCTCCACGATGGTATTGATCCAATTAGGAACAACAGTGTCTCCTCGTGGTATGTGGTATCCCTATGACTCTAACATCATGGAATAATGATTCATTTCGGAACTAACATGATGGAGAAAGTTTTAGAGTTGGTTGTGCCAACAAGTGGCACTGCTTTCCTATCCATGCACCCCTGGGTGCTGCGGGAGTGTGCTTCGCAAAGGTTCTGTAGCTGCCCAAATCTGGTTGGTCACAGCGTCGCCTTCCGCCTTGCCGGTTAGCAAACGCGTTGTATGCAACAGCAAAGTTTAAGATTCTGAATGAGCCTTGTGCAATATCTACTCAGGTCGTACTTGTATATTTCATGTAATAATTGACCGTGAATATAACCGGCATCCTGCCCAGCTATCAGAACTGTGTGCTTATGGAGTGTCTTCTTCTGGTTCTGGTGTGTTCGCGTGTACGATCTGGGTACCAATGACTCGTGACTCGTATTGCTTCAAGGTGCGATCTAAACGCGTTGTCGTCATGGTGAAAGTATTAGAAAGAGCAACCTCTAGACAGAGCGAGATCACAGTGTACAGTTGCTTGGATGGTACCAATCGAATGGGGTCTGGACTACGTTTCAGGCCAGAGCTCTGATTCCACACTTTACACATGGGTTAGTATATGTGAATTCGGTATGCTCGATGTTCTGTCTTGTCTGCAATCGCACCGGATTGGGTGTACAGAGATTTGTACAAGGCCACAATCTTTATGGTTGCTACGAAAACTTCTAGCTATCACCAGTCGCACACAAAAAACATTCAGTGAATTCCACAAAACTCTCCTCAATCTATATGGAAAGCATGACAGCCCTAGCTCATTAGCGTCAATTCAGCACCATCTTTTATTCATATATAGTATCTGTTGCATGCCGCGCACCCGTGAACGCTAGCGAACAATTCACCCTCAGAATAATGGTCACTGACAGTCGGCACCAAGATAAAACCTACAAACTTTAACCGCAGACAAAACTGAACATAATCCTCATGCTCTCCGACAACCCCACTGTATCACGAGCTTTGATTTATCTGCCTTTGTTCTATAACATGTTGGCAATGACACGACACGCCACACGAAAATGGGCATTGTCTGTCATCCCCTGGAACCATGCACCCCCACGTCTACACTCGTATCCAGACCTCTGCTTTTCAAACAGACGTATCTCTAACCATGACGTTTACCAACTCTACCAAACCTCTCTTTTCCAAACACATATCTGCTAGTCTGTGCAAGTCTTGCTAACCTGAATCTTCGTAGAACAGCTCGGTTCGCCGCTGGCGTGCAATCAATGCCCTGCAGACTGAACTGGCTTTGTTCTGGTCTCTGCTCTCGACTTGTAACCGCCCTCTTCCGGTTGTCCCTTAACACTCTCTCTAATCTGCAACAGTTCGAACAAAGGTGCCGGCCGCGCTGATCGCCCGCGCCTCGAGATCTGTCACAGACACCAATTCTGTCTCCGACACTGGCTCCATTTCAGTCTCGCACTGGCGTTAAAGTTTCTGTCTGCATTTGCAATCACGTCACAATCTGGCTCCCTCCCTATACTCCTGACCTTCTTTCATCTTCTCTATTTCTGCCTCTCATCTTACGCTCTCCACTGATTCTCGTCTGCTTTGGTCCTCCCTAGCTCGAGCCTGAAACTTCAGCCACGACGGTTCTCGTAGACCAGTCACCTGCCTCTGTTGAATGGACTTGCCGTAGCCTCTCCTGAGTAACACTGGACTCTTTAGAGACTTTTAACACTTCCATAATACACATCTCTCTATCTTGGACTGGGATTACTATATCACTTCTCTCTGTGCGTCGTGTTTGCTGTGGTGGTGACGAACGTTCGATCTGTCCAACTGTCTGCGTTTGTGTGGTGGTCGTGGTGTGTTGTGTGTGTGTGTGAGGTGGGGGTCTTCGGGGGGTGGGGTCGGGTCTCGGTGGGTGTTTTTTCGTGTGTGTGGGTGTGTTGGTGTGTGTGTGTGTTGTGGGTCTGTGTTTTTTTTTTTTTTTTCGTGTGTGTGTGTGTGTGATGTGTGGTGGGTGTGTGTGTGTGGGCTTTGAGTTATGAATTAAGTATTGTATCATGTTACTGTAAATATGCCTTTGGAGTCTCGTTGTGAGGTAAATCGCTCTAAAAATATCCTTGTACATCTACGTTTCCATTTAACTGAAGAGGACAATCAAGCAGAACGTTCGCCACAGTTTGGTTACCAAGGCACCACTGTTGTAGAATCTGCTTAAAACGTGGATGGAAAAAGAACAGAGAAACCAGTCCACCTTCCTCAAACGGAAGAACGTCTGTTCTTACCAGGACTTACAAGCCTTTCGGAATTCAACATCTCATGATCTGCCGGAACGCTTTCAACATGTACCGGACAATACCAAATGTAAGTGAGCAACAGCTGATAGATGGGACATTACCTGTCAGGAGACGTTTGTGCCTCTTGAACTAGAAACTTCTGTTCATCAGTCCTTGTCTCGTACACATCTTGACAACATCCTACTCTTTTTTGCAGCTGAAGCGTATTTCGGGCGGTACCTCTGCCACATCATGCTAGCAAAGGACGTTAAAACAGTGGTCTTGCACCTGCAAAGCTGCCAACTGCAACGTTAGGCTCCTGTAGAATAAAAAGAAGAATGCGTATGCAGGTCTCTAGGGGGATGAGGGAACATATGGTTCACCTTTGTGGTCCGAATACTTGTCACGGAAACTGAATCACCATCAACTGTTCGCTTATACTTGTATACGATTTTAACCCGGCCGCCGTAACCGCACTGGTGGGCGGGCTTCATGGAACTCCAGATCCTATGTACTCTTTGAAATTTCTTGCAGCATAAAAGGGAGTGGGAAAAATCACCAATACAGAAAGATGAACTATTGCTTCTTGAGTGAGTCTCTGGCGAACCCGAGCA
Source organism: Conus betulinus (assembly GCA_016801955.1). Classification (NCBI taxonomy): domain Eukaryota; kingdom Metazoa; phylum Mollusca; class Gastropoda; order Neogastropoda; family Conidae; genus Conus; species Conus betulinus. Next base: position 61,211 of record JADBJO010009943.1, read on the forward strand.
CCTTTCCAGCAAAAACGGCCGGTTGTTTGGCATCATGCAAAAGATCGGTTACCCTCGTGCAACTGCTCTTTGAACTTTTTTAAAAACACACTCGTACCCTCAGTTTTTGAACGGTACTGTCTTTATGGCGTACGTGCTTTTTCCCATTGACGGTACCCTTTTGAACAAAAAGCTCATTGACCAGAGAATAAAAGGATGAATCTTCACATAACACGTCGTCTATAGATCCCCCTAGGCTTTCGAAAACAAAGTCACATGGATTAGATAGATAGATAGATAGTCTAGATAGATAGATAGATAATGTGGTGTTGGTGTTGTTGTTGTCTGTCCGGTCGAATCGACGATTTGACACGTCGTCATATATCTTGGTTTGAGGGGAGTGGGGGGATGAGGAGGGAGGGGTATGTGATTTGTGGATACGTTGGGTGCTGATCAAGTCGATTCGTGCACGGAATGGGCAGGTATCAGCTGGGAAGGACACTGTTGGAGACCTGTTCATTTACTGTTGGCGCAGACTTCCTTCCTGTCTCTTTTGTTGTGCTGCAGTTTTGTCCCTCCGTTTTTCACCATATATAGCACCAGTGGGATAGAATAACGCCATCTAGTTCGATCCATAGTAGTTTGTTACCATGCGTTCGGGGGTTGATGTTAATACGCTTTCAAGGATGTTGTCGTGAGTGTCTTTGAAGCGTTCTTTCTTCTGACCTCCATGGGAACGGCTTTCCTTGTTGCAGCTTGTTGTAGAAGAGTCTCGTGGGTAACAGGTGGTCTGGCATCGCGAGCTACATGACCTGCCCATCGAAGCCTGAGCCAGCATCAGGATGATATTGAGGCTCGGCAAGCAACTTGGTCGAGCGTCCGTCTGTTTCTGGGATTTTGTCCTGCAATTTCATGCTTAAAAACTTCGGATGCAGGTTGTGTGGACGTGATTCAGCTAGATAGGTAGTACATAGACTAGATAGATAGATAGGGTAACGTAATTAGATGATAGATAGAATGACGGAATGGGTGGGGAGAGAGAGAGCAGAGAGAGAGAGACGAGAGGAGAGAGAGAGAATTGAGAGAGAAAGAGACCACCAACATATAGAGAGCCGAGGAGAGATAGAGAGAGAGTCCACACAAAATGACCACACACATCACACACACCAACACACAAACACACACACACAAAACAACAGACAGACAGTGCAGTTAGAAAATGTAAGGCAGTGGCAGTTAGCTCAAAAACAAAACCAAAACAAAAATGAAATCGAATCTTGCAGTGCCAATTGACAGGCAGGGGAGCCAATGGGGGCATAATCCCACTCCATCCCGCCAGAGCAGTCACCGGAGGCGGGTGCTGCTGACAAGCCTGTTATAGACTAGGGGACGGACATGGGGCAGGGGCCAGGAACTGGTGATCGTCACCGCTTGTGTGTTGCTGTGCACCACTGGACATGCCACGGGGACGTGAATGGGGCAGCATTGAGGGAGGGGAGGGGGGGGTGAGAGAGATGTGTTCAGCCTCCACCGCTGTGTCGTGGCTGTGCACCACTGGACAGACCCATCGGGGACGGGAATGGGACTGAAGCGGAGGAACTGTGAATGAAAGAGAAAAGGGGTTGGACGTCTGAAATCCCTACTAACCATGGTACTAATAAGGCCCTGGTGTTCACCATACCTGCTTATCCTTATTCGTGACACTCGTTACACTGAAAAGATTGGTTTTCAGAAGATACAGTCATGACATTGTGATTCACATTGTGATTGAGGACTATGTTGAATTCAGTTGGTACCATTTTACCTTACAGTCAACACAACAGTTTCTTCTAACCAAAACGGCTTGCTGACCATCGGTTGTGCATTACCACATAGAATCTCACAAGATGCATGGGGCTGAAATACTGGAAGAAGAAAATGACTGTTGATCCAGCCTCTGTCAGCTTTACCTACTTCTGGGTAAACTGTAATGTCAACATACCAGTGGTACCATTACACCGACGTGCACTTACCTTTTACCTGCTCCAGAAGGCCGTTCATGGCTGCAAGGTCGAGTTGGATTGCATTGAATTGTATGGTCTGGTATGGCGTTGTAAGTTACTGTATTGAGTTGTAGTGGTATTTCATTGCATTGCAATTTATATTTGTACTGTATTTGCATTGTATGCGTTGTATGGTAATTGTATTGTTTGCATTGGTATTGTGCTGTATTGTCTTGTTGAATTGTATTGCATTCCATTACATTGTATTTCGTTGTAGGGTATGGTATGGTATGGTATGGTATGTAGGGTAATGTACTGGTGTTTGTTGGTGTGGTATTGTATCGTATTGTAATACATTTATTGCATTGTATTGCCCTGCATACTCACTGTACTGTGAGCCATGGGAGACTCTCAGACCAGTGATGTTTGCAGCTCTGCGAAAATAAACTTCGTCCTGTACAACACAAAATAAAGCATGCCGATGCAACACTTAATTTGCTGTAGTAACCCCTCCCCCCACTTCCACGCCCCAACATCCTCACCCCATTATCCCTCGGGTGATGATGAAGAGGCCTGCAAACAGCTCCTGCTGGAAAAAAACATCGGACTTGAGGCTTGCAAAGAAGTCATTAGCCTCAAACCGCGCAGCTAACAGCTTGGTACGCACAGTTGTTTGTGTTGTTGTTGTTGCTGATGTTGTTGTTGTTGGGACTGGCAGTGTGGGCGGGCAGGATCAACATTGGCAACTCCTCATCTGTTTTGGAACGAACTCAGTCAGCTTTTTGCGTGCTATACACACAAAGATACTAAAGATACCGCCAGCCGCTTGTCGCGTAGGATCTTTTCCACTGAACTATGTTCCTAAGTTTCCATCATTCGAAAATGGTTTAACCGATTGCTCCAAATCTAAGGAGGTTAGTAACTTCTGCTGTGTTTTAGTACGACTGGTCCTTCTCAGAGATGTTCTAAACATAATGCCCAATGACAGCTCCATCTACAACTGCTGAGTCCTGGCGCTGAAATGGTCTCCAAACTCAAAACATAAAGATTTATATTCATTCTGTCGATTCTCTTTCTGCTTTAGAGGCCATTGCCGGCCGTACCTCACCTCCATCATCATCAACAGCCTAAAATTGTTTTGGACTGTACTAACACCTACTGAAATATATGGATACAAACATGGTTTTTTGGCTGGGGTTCCTGGTCATGTTGGCAATTCCCGGCAATGAGAGTTGCTTGATCAAGTAGCCAAAAGGTGCAACATAAGAAAGAGTATCAGATTGTCTATCCCTCAACCGATCTAACCAAACCAAAGCTCAGGCTCATGTCAAAGACCTCTAGGCATAGAGGAATATAACACGCCAACGGATAATAAACTTCTCCAAATCCGTCCAGACCTGTGCCGTTTGCACATAGATCACTCCTTTTACATCCATCCTTTTTTTAGTTTTAAAAGGTTAGAAGCTCCGTGGTGCATTCCGTGTCATGTTACCTTTCACAGTAAAACATGTTCTTTTAGAATTTTTGGACTGTGCATGATGTGAGACATAAATGCGTTTTACAGCAGACTGCCCACGAAATTCTTGTGTTCGAAATGCCCCATCTGATGTGATCTTTTGATTTTCTGAAAGTGAATCACACATTTTTCGTCTGATCTAATAGATTTAAGCGGAAGAACAATATTAATGAAATCTCCAATTTTCTTTTGGAAGATGTATTTTTATGTGTTGTGTTCATTCTGTTTTATATGGACTTTGAGAGAGTTGACCTTCAACGTCGTGACAGCCCTGATATGGTCCTTTGTGGTCATGCTGGACTCTATAAGGGAACGAACGTTCCTCTCCTCTGCATCTCTCTCTATCGTCGGTCTCGTCTCTCATCTGCTCTCTCAGCTCTCCCTCTCCGCAGGGGCAAAGGACTCCCATTAAGTTCTCTCTCTCAGTTCTCGCATCTCCTTCACAAGGGCAAAGGCCTTTATATGAAAGTAAACCCATCTGAAGTTCTGATCTCTCTCTCTCTCCGTCCTCTCTCTCTCTCTCTCTATCTCATCTCTCTCTCCTATTTAGCTGAATTTCGTCGAACATTTTGTGGTATTTTTTGGCAAATCGGTCCAAAATAGGGTTAAAAGTTAACAACAAAACAGGAGAAGAAAAACCTCAAGGTTCTCCTAGCCTATCAATCGGCTGTAGTGGCACTTACTTGTCGGAGGTTCAGCCTCCGTCTAGGGTATGACATATGGTGGAAGGCGGATCCTATCTTCTCCTCCTGCCACGTTCAACGTTCTCTGAAACTGAGGTCAGTTACCTGTTTACGCAGGACTGGCGACAGAGAGGCTTTTGAAGTGGATTACACACTTCTGTCAAAGTGCGCGATTCGACCTGAGTTAACCGGATTCGTAACAGGGGCTATGTCTTTTGCAAAACAAGTAAGCGCTACTGAAGCTCTTCAAGAGTATAGCTCCATCCCAGTCAACAAGAAGAATGGGTAGCCATCCAGTCAACCAAGAGTGAATGGTAGCCATCCCAGCCAACAAGAGGAATTGGTAGCCCGCCCCCTAATCAACAAGAGGAATTGGTAGCCATCCCAGCCAACCAAGAGGGAATTGGTAGCCATTGCCAGATCACCAAGAGGAATTGGTAGCCATCCCAGTCACAAGAGGAATTGGTAGCCATCCCAGCCCAACAAGAAGAATGGTAACCATCCCAGCCAACAAGAGGAATGGGTAGCCCATCCCCGCCAACAAGAGGAATGGGACCATCCAGCGCAACCAGAGGAATGGTAGCCAGCCCATGCCAACAAGAAGAATGGTAGCCCACCCCGCCAACAAGAAGTAATGGGTAGCCCTCCCAGCCAACAAGAAGAATGGTAGCCATCCAGCCAACAAGAGAATGGGTACTGCCATCCCAGCCGACCAGAGGAATGGGTAGCCATCCCAACCGACAAGAGGAATGGAGCCATCCCCACCCGCCACAAGAGGAATGGGTAGCCATCCCAGGCCAACAAGAGGAATGGGTAGCCATCCCAGTCCAACAAGAGGAATGGGTAGCCATCTTAGCCAACAAGAGGAGTGGGTAGCCATCCCCATCAACCAGAGGAAATGGGTAGCCTCTTAAGCCAACAAGAGGAGTGGTAGCCATCTCAGGTGGCAAAGGAAGGGTACCATCTCAGCTGACATGAGAAAGGGTTAGCCATCCCACTTGACAAGAGGGGTGTGAGTAGCCATTCTCTAAACAACAAGAAAAGAATTTGGCTATCATCCCTAACTGGTATAGAGGACTGTCTTCTTTTTTTTTTTTAGCCTAGTAATTACACTTGAGAGTTACTGGATGTTTTAAATTTTTACTTTTACTGTGCAGGAACTCTTGTGACATTCAAAACATATTACTTTTTGACCTTCGGCCCTTTTTGATACCACGTATTTCAGCGTCAAAGAGCATGAACTGTGAGATAACACTCGCTGTTGTGCCCCGAAGCAAGGTGAATGCAAGATCTAATCAGATTTGAAGTTCAAAACGACATACACATTCCCTGTTGAGGTTCGGGTCTTGAACTTTTCCAACTTTGTGACGCGTGGCAACATTTGAAATTTGAATTTTTAGTGACTGGCTTTCAAAACAATATCACATTTGGCTTATGAATTTTGACTTCATATCATTCTCGTTCAGGGACAGTCTAACATTACTCCAAAGAGAGGTATCTCTGCCGTCCGTTCCGTCTGTCGTGCCGTCCGTCTATCCGTCCGTCTGTCTCTTTCGTACCCACACACACACTGTATTAGATGTCTCTTTCACACACACACACACACACAACGAACACAGCACGACACACACAGCCACAACACGACATTACACCCGACCATAACCATCGCACACACACACACACACCTGATGCCACTAGATACACACACCACACACACACACACAACACACACTATGCAGTTTATAGCTTGCTGTTTGATGTTGCACTGTTTAAAAGTATAGTTTTACAGTGCGGGCGTAAGATCAAACCATAGAAGTTACTGCCTGTCAAGGTGTTAGAGAGAGAGAAGACCCCCTTGCATCCGATTAGAGAGAGAGTAGACGATAGAGCGAGAAGTAGACGTAGAGGAGAACTCTCAAGATCTCAAGACCTCAAAAACTTGCCGCCGTGGCGAAGTGGTTAGCGTCGGCGGACTCATCTTGACTGTTCTCCGCTGGGAGGTCGTGGGTTCGAATCCGCATCATAAGTCATGTTGGTTTTTAGAATGCCCCCGACGGGCCGCTCCTTCCTTACCTGTGCAGAGTTTAGTTTGTCTCACGGGCTCAGGGTTGGGAAGACGGGACCACACACAGTCGAGTGGTTTTCATTCATCCATTAATGGATGCGTTTTCTGAGAGTGTTGCTCAAATTTTCCTGACGCAACACTGCAGGTGCCTGTATCTCTCGGCCTGGTTGACGCCCGGGATGTATTATGAAAGGAAGCGTAGAGTACAACCCTGTCATGTAGTCTCAGACCGAAAGGAAATCCGGAGCACATCATCTCTTAATCATCCTCATTCTCATCGATCAGGCATTTAAAAGATGTCTTCAAGTTCTGTGGGCCCTTCATGCCCTGCTCTCATGGTGACCTCATTTCGATGTCCTGTTCCATGTCTGTGGTCTTAGTTTGGTTCCGTCGTGGTCACCGGTATCGGCGATTCCATGGGGTGGCTGGTTCGTTGGACGGACGTGGTGGCGCCCTCCGGAGTAGAGAGCTCACTCACGCCGGCTCCGCGAAAAACTAAGCATTATTGTCGTCTCAGTAGGGGCTTAGTAGTGGTGTCCTGCGTATGTTAGATCAGAACAGGCGCCACTGCAGACACCACCGAAGTGACTCGGCAGCATGCAGTGTCTCCTCCGGTGGGTTGCCTCTTCGACGACTTGACGTTGACGCGCTCCCTGTGGATTGCCGGTGCCGGGCTGTCGGCGGGGCCGAACCGGGCTGTGGCTGTGGACGGGGGTCGGAATGAGCGGCGTGGTGTGCACTGCCTCTGGAAGTCGCGCAGAGGTTGATACACGCCAAAAAAAAAAACAAAAAAAAAAAGAAAAAAAAAGACTCAAAAACTTATTACTCAAGAATAAGATTTTAGGCAATGGCCTATTTCTTCCAATCTGTCTTGCCTTGCTAGTTTCTAACAACATTCAACAAGACAAACTGCACATATTAATAATGACAGAACAATGAAGAATAATAGCAACATTATAATAATAACAATAAACAATATTAATAAGAATAATAATGAGAAATTTAAAAAAAATTCACAAACACAATCAGACACGTATGTCGTGCGCGTTCACTGCCCTGCCGATGCACGCACGAGCCCACACATGCACGCACGCCGCACGCACCGCGCACAACCCACACCTCACCCACCCACATTCCACACACAACCACCCACTACGTACTCACACACCACACACAACACACACACACACACACACGCACACACGCAATGGCGTCACTCAGCACGCATAAACACGCATGCACGCATGCGCCGCACGCCACGCACCCGCACGCACTCGCAGCACGCATATTTTCATTAGCTAATGACAGGGGGCAAGCATAAAAGTAAGGGCGTTGAGACTATGGTTAAAAGTTAGATTTATTGTTCAAGTAAATGTTTAAGTATTGCTGATTTGAAGGACGGCAGTGATTGACATGTTTTGGCAGACGGAGGAAGAGAGTTCCACACAGATGGACCAAAAAATACAAAACTAGATTTGAACAAATCATGCGCGACACGTGGTAAAATGTAATTATTTGAATCATAGCGCATTGTTGCCATTTGGATAAACTCAGCAAGAATGTTTGGCGCCATGTTTGCATGGACTTTAAACATTAGTACTGCCTTATTATAAGTCAGTTGGCTCTGCAGTGGTAACATAATTATTTTTTTTGCGAATTTGCTCGGTGGTCGATAGAGACTTGTCGGGAAGAATCAGCTTAATTCCCCGTCTATACATAGAGTTGATCTTTTTTATGTGATTTTCACCGGCACACCACTCCAGACAGTGGACGCACAGTTGATGTGAGAAAGGCAATGGGCTTCAAAAAATAATTTCCGGATGTGTGGTTCAACATAATAACTGATTTTTATGGATTAAAAACAAATTGCGAGCCAACTGTTTGCAAACATGATTTATATGTGATTACCATTAAAATTCTCATCGAATGATCATCACGCCTAAGACACGATGTTCGGTAACCTGCTCGATCAAGGTTTCATTCATTTTTTAGGCTCAACATAAGATGCTGTCATTGATGTTTCTGTCTCGATGTTAGGACCCTACATTTTGTTTTGTGCGGATTAAGGACCATTCGGTTTTGGTTGCACCATTCTAAGACATCCGTTATACTTTGTTGTAACGATATTTGTACAGATATGATATTTGTATCACTACAGTGAAGAGAGCTATTGTCAGCGAACAGATCACAGATGACATCATTGTGAGATATGTGCATCGGTAGGTCATTTATGAAAATACAGAGAGAAGAGGTCCAAGGACAGAGCCTTGCGGAACACCACAGCTCACTATTCCTTCAGAAGAGGTAAGTACCGTTTAAGTAAACACGCTGGGTCCTGTTTTCAAGATATGACTGAACGGGCTATGCCGAATTCAGTGGGTACCATTTTACCTTACAGTCACACAACATTTCTACCAAATGCCTGCTGACCATCGGATTGTGAACATCACCACACAGAGAATCCACAAGATGCATGGAGCTGAATACATGAAGATAAAATGACTGTTGATTACAGCTCTGTTTCAGTTACTTCTGGGAAAAGATAATGTCAGACAGACAGAGGTTTTTCCATTACAGACGTGCATCTTACCTGAGAGAGAGAGAGAGGAGAGAGAGGAGAAAGAGAGAGGAGAGAGAGAGAGAGAGAGAGAGAGAGAGAGAGATTCTATGCGCAATGCTATGTATTACAAACTTTTACCATACCCCGTCCACAACCACAGCCCGGTCGGCCCCCCGCCACAGCCCCGGCACCGGCAATCCACAGGGAGCAGTCAATGTCAAGTCGTCAAGAGGCAACCCACCGGAGGAGACACTGCACTGCTGCCGAGTCACTTCGGTGGTGTTCAGTGGCGCCTGTTCTGATCTAACATACGCAGGACACCACCTACTAAGCCCCCCTACTGACGACAATAATTGCTTAGTCGCGGAGCCGGCGTGAGTGAGCTCTCCCTCCGGAGGGCGCCACCACGTCCGTCCAACGACAGCCCCCATGGACCCGCCGATACCGTTGACCCCGACGGAACCAAACCAAGGCCACAGACGTGGAGAGGACATCGAAACTGAGGTCACCATGAGAGCAGGGCATGAAGGGCCACAGAACTTGAGACATTTTTTTTAATGCTGATCGATGAGAATGAGGATGATTAAGATGATGCTACGGATTTCCATTTCGGTCTGAGACTACATGACAGGGCTGTACTCTCTACGCTTCCTTTCATAATATATCCCGGCGTCAACCAGGCCCGAGAGATAACTGAGTCCGCAGCAAACTCAACTCTGGGTAGGAGCCGGTCGGGGCAGAAAAAACCCACATGCCTCTGATGGATTAACATATTGGAGAAATTGAAACGCCCATTCTTCTTTTGTGTTCCCCGTGTGTCGAAACTGAGGAAGTTAACATTCTTGTTTCGTAGATGGTAATAGTAAAGACATAGGGGAGGTAGCTTCCTGTTCTGTGGTTATTTGCAGGGGTGAAAAGAACAAGAAGCCATGACTGGGCTGTAATCAGAAAAAGTAGGGGCAACGAGTCCTATTAGAATGGTCATTGGAATATAAAGAGCTCACAGGTGCACGGGAAGCCAACTTCCGTTTTCCAGATCAGTAATGGGATAAAATACATGAGAGCCATCTTCCGTTTTGCGTGGTCAGTACTATGGAATAAAAGACATAAGGCTCACTTTTGCTCCTATGGTCCTCCTGGGGGGCTGACCGACAATGAAGTCGCTTCTGGTGACAAACAAAACACGCTCTCTTTTTCAACTGTCTGTGCCGTCCGGCAGCTGTGTCCACGCTTCAATTTTTTGAGAGAACCGTGAGCTTGCGAAAGAAATTTGGTCACTTTTTTTTTTTTATAGTTGAGCGTAAGGGGTTAGTGGGAGCGATTACTGAAGGTCAGCTCAGAATAGAGAGATTGCGCTTCGGGGCATGTTTCCTTAGGAGAACACCCTCCCCCCCCCTAAAATACCCACCCCCCCCCCCCTTCTTTTTCTCTCTCTCTCTGCTCTCTCTTTTTAGTTTTTTCTCTCTTTTTTCTGATTTTTAATACACGCGCGCGCACGGCGCGCGCACCTCGTATTGCGGGTCTATGAAGCTTTCCATCGTTACCTTGTGTACATTGATCATTAGGGATACTGTCAACAAGTGTGTCATATTTTGACATGATTATGTCAATGAGGATCCCAAATCTGTAATTGTCATTGTTCATAGATCATAATCGGGGATGCATGAGAAATGGTAGGAGTGAAAATCTATCATGATGGTTACTATGTTTGTGTTAACGATGGGGATGATGATAATGATTGTAGTGATGGCGGCGATGACAATTATAATTATTGCTGCTGTTGTAATTGTGCCATTATTGTGATCATTAGTGTGTGTGTAATTACCGTTATGGAGCTGGGAATCTTTGTATTTTTGTGTAAGAAGTGCGTAGAGCTTTCCCCCCTCTATTCATTTGACTATACACAACTGATGTTGTGGTAGAAAAGAGGGGGTTCCTGAGGAGGGGGAAAGCACAATGATGACAGTGCTAACGCGGTTTGGGGAGGAATGAACGGATGAATGTTTCATTTATAACAACTGTGTCCGTTCCTTACTGTCATGCCTTTTCCCACAGGTGTCGCCAGGTTCTGTTTTGTATGAGGGCCTGGTATTGTTCGGTTTTTTGATGCTTGGAAATGGCAGAAGTGGTAGTGTGTTTGTGTGTGTGTTGTGTGTGTGTGTGTGTGTGTGTGTGGTGTGTGTGTGTGTGTGTGTTGTTGTGTGTGTGTGTGGTGTGTGTGTGTGAATGGAGTTGTGCAGGATGCCTGCTGTGCAATGGAAAAAATAGTATGCTGTTTGAAACAGAATATCTATGTCTCGTCTTTTGCTTCAATGTCCTTTTTATGATCAATTCTTTGGAAGGATTTTTCCTCTTTGATTTTTCTTTCAAGTAATTTTTGTTTCTACTGGATGTACTTACCGAATCTTGTGCAAAGTTCATGCAGTTGTGCATGTTTCACAAACATGCATGCAATAAGGTGAATGAAGAAGTGTAGACATGTATGTATGCGATTTGTTCATATGCAGTTCTGAGGTATTTCATTTCATTTATTGTTTTGATTGGTCAGAATTGGCCGGTCAGGGTTTGTGGGTGTGGTTTGTTTTTCTGTGTGGTGTATAATGTGTGTGTTTGATTAGTTTTCGTAATTGTGAGTATGTGGGTATGGGAGGTGTGGGTGATGTGGGTGTGTTTGGGTTGTGGTGTGGGTTGGTGGTGTGTGTTGGTGTGTGTTGGGTGGGGGGGGGTGGGGGGGGGGGTAATTGTTTATTGATTTGGTCGTTGCGCGTTTCTGTTTTGGGTTCTTTATGTGCGGGGTTTGTTTCTTTCAGGTGCTTTTTCCTCTTTCTTCTTCTTCTTCTTCTTCTTCTTCTTTGCTTTTTTTCTTCTTATCTACTTCGCTTTCTCCCCTCCTCCTCCTCCTCCTCCTCCTACCTATTCTCTTCTTCTTCTTCTTCTTCTTCTTCTTTGTTGTTGGTGTGTTGCTGTGTTGTCACAAAAGTGCAGAAAAATTTGACTTCGAAGTTTGATATATTTGCAAAGTACACTGTATACTGCCATTATATTTTTGCGACATTTTTTTCATGGTCTAAATAGTACAAAAATACATGTTTTGATTTATTATTTTATTTGCAGAGTGATTGCCGTGGGTATAAGACTGTCGTTTATAATGAATGTTTCATATACACTCATTTGAAATGTTCTTGCGCGATGTCTGACATCATGTAAGATTTTTCTCCTTTTCCTTAGAATTTGTCGTGATTTTTTAGATATGTTATGATGTTTGTGATGTGATTGTGTGTGTGATGTGTGGTGGTGTGTTGTGTGTGTGTGTGTGTGTGTGTGTGGTTGTGTGTGTGGTGTGTGGTGTGTGTGTTAGGTGTGTGTGTTTTTAGGTGCATGTGTAGTTAGTAAGTGGTGTATGGATGTGTGTTGTGGTGTATGTAGTGCGCGTGCGTGCGTGCGTGCACGCACGCTTGTGTGGTTATGTGTGTGTGTGTGTGTAGGTGTGTGTGTGGGTGTGTGTGCGTGTGTGTGTGTGTGTGTGCGTGCGTGCGTGTGTGTGTGTGTGTGTGTGGTCTGAATGCCTTGTGTCTAGTGTGTGCGTGAGCGCTTGCGTGTTTGCGCGCAGTTTTGTATTGCTTTGTGTCGTGTGTGTGTGGTGGCACCATGTTATATTGTGTAGCTGCGCGCGTGAATATGTTTTGTTATGTGTGCGTGCGCGCGACATAGAGTCGCCTGAACATTTTGTATCGTTGCATCTGCTATGTTTTGTGCATGTGAGTGTATATGTGCGCGTGGCGTTTGTGTGTGTGAGGTGTGGTGTATGTGTGTGTGTGTGCGGTGTGTGTGTGGTGTGGTGGTCTGTAATGCATATGCATGTTGTGCATGTGGTGTGTTTGCTCGCGAGTGTGTGCAGTGTGTGTGTGCGTCTTTGTGCCTGCGTATACGCGCGTTGTGCTTTGTGTGTGTGCGAATATGTGTGTTTGTGGTGTTTGGTGTTGTGCTATGTGCGCGCGCGCGCTGTATATGCATGCTATGTTTGTGCATGTGGATGCGTATGTGCGCGCGGCGTTTCTGGTGTGTGAATAGTTGCATGTTTGATGTGTGTGTGTGTATTGTGTCCATGAGCGCCAACCGCACCCCGGCGCGCCTCCCTTTCCCGTTAATACTGTTGGCCTTTTTTGCATTGAAGCGAATTTTTTTTTTTTTTGTTTTTTTTTCCATGTCGCCAACCACCTCTCGCTGAGTGCCCCTTCCCTTTCTCTTCTAGTTTGTTGTGGCACGTGTTCAGCATGCGTATTGAAAGACAGGTGTTTATTTTTCCTTCCGTTCTTTTGCCCGGAACGGATCCACCGATAACTTATTTTTGTTGTATTCTTTTACGATTTTCCATGTTAATGTCTATTGTGTATGTCTTGTTTTTAGTTGACAAATTTTGTCTTGTCTCAGTTTTTTTTTTGTTTTCGGGATTGCCTGTTGCCGATCTCACAGTGTGCCGTTGAGTATGGCTGTACAAAAAAGAAATCATGCTCTGAATATGGTAAAAGATTTTCTGCTGCGGAGCAGCTGCTGTTTCGGGTTTAACCTTTTACATTCTAATTCTTATGTGTATTTTGCTTCACTTTGCTTGTCAGAAATGGCGATGTGTCAAAATGTTGGCGTGTTAGATATGAACGGTTTGTCCTTAGTATGAGCTGTAAAATTACCATTGCATCTATGAACTGTCAGGGTTTGGCCAATCCACAAAAACGAAGAGATGTGTTCACTATTTGAGAGAAAAGTCATACTCTATATATATACTTGTTACAGGATACCCATTTTAGACCAAAATTAGAAAATTATATTCGTGCAGAATGGGGTTATAAATGTTTTTTTTTGCGTCTAATAATTCACATTCTCGGGGGTGTGGCTATTTTGTTCAATAATAATTTTGAATTTCAGTTTAAAAAAAAGATTTATAAAGACACAACAGGTATTTAATTTATTTTTGCATCAGTAAAAATGATGGACAAAGAATGTTCTTATTGGCAGTATTTACGGACCTAATCGTGATGAGCCAGAGTTTTTTATGAGGAGTTGGAAGATCATATCCGAAAAGTCGGAGCTGAAAATGTCATAATTGGAGGCGATTGGAATTTAGTTCGCAACTACTCTTTAGATTGCTGTAACTATAAACATAATAATAATCCTAAAGCGCAAGAGCAAGTAGAAAACATGGTGGATAGTTTAGACTTAACTGACATCTGGCGTGATTTAAATCCGGAATTACGTAGATATACCTGGAGAGAACAAATCCGTGTCAACAGAGTCGTTTAGATTTCTTTCTTATTTCAGACTGGCTTTGCAATTACGTTATAGACGCTGATATCTTACCAGGTTATCGAACTGACCACTCCTTAATTACAGTAACTTTAGAACAAGGTAGAGAGATAAAGAGAAATTTATTATGGAAATTCAATTCTTCTCTATTAAGAGACACTAATTATATAAAAGAAGTAAAACCAGGTAATCCAAATGGTTACCGAGGAATATGCAGCACTTCCCTATTGTCGTTGTGGGTTGGCCCAAATTCCTAAATCAGAAATTCACTTTGTTATATCTGATCAACTTTTTCTAGACACATTTGCTTATGAAGATTAGAGGTAAAAACCATTTCATATGCAACGATGAAGAAACGGAAAGATGCAGAAAAAAAGAAAGACCTTGAAAGTAATATTCAATTACTCGAGAGGAAAGTAGCGTTATCAGAACAAGAAAGGTTTGAGCTTGAAAAATGCAGACAAGATTTAATTAGTCTGAGGGGAAAAGAAAAATGGAGGGTGTGCTGTTGCGTTCTAGGGCGAGATGGGTCGCAGAAGGGGAAAAGATAACAAACTATTTTTTGTGGACTTGAAAACGTAATTACGTTAATAAGAATATAATCAAACTTACGCGTGATGACGGTACTACTTTAAATGATAACGATGAAATTGCTCAGGAAGTTAATAACTTTTACAGAAAATTGTATTCTAAAAAAGGTGTAGAGCCCTGTGAAATAATTGATTAGTAAAAGACTTGCCAACGTTAACTGAGGGTGAGAGAACGTCTCTTTGGAGGGAAAAATTACTTTAGAAGAAGCGGGTGCTGCTCTCAAAAATATGTCAAATAAGAAAAGTCCTTGGAGCGATGGTTTCACAGCGAGTTTTTCAAATGTTTTTGGCTGCAACTTGGTCCATACGTTTTGAGAGCGATCAATGATGGTTTATTAAAATGGAATTCTCATCAACACAAAAAGGAGGTATTATTGTATGTCTCCCAAGGGCGACAGAACCTAAAGAACCTGATAAAAAAAAAAACAACTGGAGACCCATCTCGCGTTTGAATGTTGTGTACAAAATAGGATCTACATGTATAGCTAACCGAACCGATTAAAACATTACTTCCTTCTATCATCATGAGGATCGAACTTGGTTTATTCCTAACAGGTATTTGGGAGATAATATTGTCCTATCTATGACATACTGGAATTTAATGATTGATTAAAAAAAACAGGTTTACTTCTTTGCCTGGATTTTTTCAAAAAGCATTTGAAAGTTGTAAGTTTATGATTCGGCTTTGGTCCCAGCTTCTGTCAATGGATACAACATTTTATACAAATTTTAAGGTCAGGCTGTGTCTGTGAATGGAAATTGGCTGGATGGGTTCCCTATTGAGAGGGGATGCCGTCAATGTGACCCCAATCCATCTCTCTCTCCATATTTATTTATAATGTGTGTTGATATTTTGGCAAATATGATAAGACAAAATAAAAGTATAAAGGAATCAAGTAGCCGATTAATGAAACAAGATATCACAAGTACGCAGATGATACTGAACTATTGCTAGAGGGAGATCGGATATCATTTGAGGAATCTATCCTGCATTAATTGACTATTTTGGAAGAGGTCTGGGGACTCCTCTCATACTAAACGCGAAAAACAGCGCATTTGTGGCTAGGTAGTTAAACGAAATTCCCCTGTTAAGTATAACTGGCCACATTTGAACATAAAGTGGAACCCTCCAAATTTTAAAAATCTTGGGCATGTTCCGTTTACATGTGACTTAAAAACAGTGCGAACATATATGATCTTAAAGAAAGGTTTGCAGAAATTAAGCACTGTATAAACTTGGCTCAAAGACAGATCCAACCCACTCTCAGCAGGAGTAGCAGTGCTTAATCTATGATGCTTTCTAAACTAACCCATCTATGGATGTTATTCACCAAACCCACCGGGTATATATTAATTGATGAAATCCAGAACTTTATGTGTTTAAGTTCGTTTGGGGCAAAAACAAGAGACAGAAACTTAATATGGAAAACGTCTGTGAAAATCATATAACAGGGAGAAATCCGGAATACCAAACATAAAGAACGCATATAAATAGCTCTTAAAAGTAGCTTGGATTCGGAAAATCTTATCCAGTAAACATATAGATGGAAGAAAGTGCTTGTTTCAGTGTATGAAAAGCAGAAATTATCAACAAACTAGCTCCGATCTGCCACAGAGTGATAACTAAATAAGTTCTGGAGAGATGTACTCGACGCTTACAGAGAGACAGAGCAAGATTGTTCGTGTTTAAAACTGCGGAAGAATTCTGTTCAGAACCTTTTGTTCTGTGAATCACAACTTAAACATTGGGGGCAGATCACCTTTTATTAAAAAAAACTGGGTGGAAAATGATTTATTCTGCATACAGAACTCTTCTGGATGAGAACATTGAATTTTTGAGTTTACCAAGCCTTGGTTGATAAATATAATTTCAATACGGATTTTGTAGCAACCATGGTTCGTTAGTGCGGGAA